>CM065054.1:7029165-7234165 GCA_032883995.1 Coronaproctus castanopsis
TACTGAACCGAAATTTTTGAATGAAATTTTATTTAAAAACGGGAAAACGAGAGATTAGCATACAATCATTTGTCGAGCACATCGTTCATACGACAGCCATTTGCAACAATACATTCATCCAGTCGTTGTACATTTTCGAACACTTTTTCGACTATAGGTCGCTGAATTTTCGAAATTTCCCCAGAAATCCGATTATTCAGGTCTTCCAGATCTCCTGGACACGTTTCGTATACAAGTCGTCACACGGTATAGCGCGTTCCGTTGACAGTATCAGTGAAAAAAAATAAGGCCCCACAATTCACCGCAACAGCCCAGACGGTTACTCGCTTGCCGTGTGACGACTTCTGTTCGATTGAATTCGGATTAGATTCAGATCAGTAGCGGCAGTTCTGTTTGTTTACGAATCTGGATAGCTCAAAAATGACCGTCATCGCTTATCAAAAGGTTGTTTAAAAATCGATCTCTTCGACTTCGATTTTTTTCAGCATCGTTTCAGCAAAAAGTTTTCGTTGCGCATGATCGGTACTTTTTAATTCCTGAGTTATTACCGGTTTATAAGGATGAAATTTCAAGTCTTCCAGCAAAATATACGGCGAATACATTCTCTCGTAGTGATGGGCATTCCCGTTCTTTCAGAAGAATATGAACGCCCGTTCTATTCCACAAAAAGAACGGTTCTTTAAAGAACGGGTTGTTCAGTGGTTCTGTAAAGAACGGAGGGTTCTTTAAAGAATGTAGGTTCTTTAAAAGAACGTAGGTTCTTTAAAGAACGGGTGGTTCTAATTCGTCATTGACGTTGTATACATTTCATACATTTATGTATGTGTGTGCGCATCTTGTTACTAAAGAGCAGTATTTTATTTCCGGACGTGCGCAAGACAACAACGCATCTAAGTAAAATTAAAATGAAGTAGAATATAGAGTTAAAGCGCAGTAAGACAAGGAGAAAGTTCGAACAAACTCGGGAAATTAGCCGAGAATAGCCGAAAGGTACGGAAAGACGTTCTGTATTTTTACTGAACTGGCAGGCGTTCTTAAAAAAAGACGTTCTTTAAAAAAGGCGTTCTTTAAAAGAACGGTTATTTTTTGTTCTACAGAACCGTTCATTCATTCCGCTTATAAGAACAGTTCTGACTGAACCGTTCAGTTCTTTTTCTCCCAACACTATTCTCTCGACAGATTTCAAGAATGACGACGAGCAGAGCGTCCGGGACTTCGAATAATCACTGCCCGAACTTGATCGATGTTTGTGGGGTATGAACGGTTTTTTGGTGTTTTTTTTTGTTGTTGTACAGCACGTTTTTTATCCGTTGCAGAAATTATCTCTCAAAAGTTTTCACAACCCATCTTAAAATTGAATCGCGAGTTGGTAATCTCTCTTGTGTGTACACTAGTGGAGCACGCGGTTTGCGTTGTTACCGACTGCGCTATTTAAAAAACAAAACCGTCCGTCTTCTCTGGGTCAACCCGTTTGGTTAGGTGAGGTTAGGTTATTTGAAAGTAAAACGGATCGATGGTATACAAGATAAGCGACACTTTGAAGAGTCTTACGATGAGTGATGGAACATTTCACCGTTCGATGATAAATTTTATATCATATTATGCGGCAATTTTAAAAGAAAATTCTCCTAAAAATTTAACCGTTTTAACGCGTATAGTGAATAAATTTCGACGTATAACGAATTTTACAAGACGAATTGTGGAAGATTTTCGAAAAATTACTAACTCGAAACAGCTCACTCTGTCTATAATTATACTTATTGTAATATTACAGCACAAATATTTTTACTGACGAAATACTCTGATAATTACATTCGAGAAGGCTTTAAACACGAACAAAAAAAAAAAAAATTATTTCATTGTAATTACATAGGCGTGCCTTAAAAAATAGTAATCATAATTACCGAGAAATAAGTTTCGCGCCACTTGTCGGAAACAATAAATAATAAACTGTACAAATTAAAATTAAAATACAAAAAGAAAAATCGAAGAAAAAATTAAAATCTAGTTGAGATAAAAAAAAAAAAAAAAATACTAGAAGAAACGAAGAATTTTTTTCTTTATGTTTGAAAAAATAAAGTAATTATTAAAAAGAAAAAAATTAAAGCAATTACACCGTACGTAATAAAAGATTACGTAACGCACTACGCATTATTTTTAACATTACCCACTCGAAGTTATAGCGATGTCACAATAACAGGAAAATCGAGTGACAGACAAAACTACCTAAAATTAAAACTAATAGAGTTACAGTTAATGTAACTACATTTACAACGGGTCGTCAAATAAAATATATTCCAGGCGTGATTCTTTTTAATCCTCCTATTTTTTAATTTTTTTATCCGACTTAATCATAATAATAAGAGAAAAAGACAAATTCAAAATTAATGGTACACACACAACTCGATATGAACGCATCACACGGAAGGACGCGAACTCGTGCATATTAAATGGGTACACACATCCATTGGTAGACACTCATACATACAGATACATATATGACGTACACGACTTAAATTAGATTGCATAATTAGAAATATCTCATAAAACCTTAATTACCCAAATTTATATAATTACATACTATATTTCAGCGGTTATTTTTTTTTTTTTTTTTATGAAATTCTACAAAATTGTAATATAAAAGGTTAGTAGTATATATAATTGAAAACCCAATCAGAGATTGTCCTCAATCTGCGATATTAACAAACTCGTTGCCGGAAATTCTGACCATCTCCAATTATCATTCTTTTCATCAACATCCAATAGCTAAGATGATCATCATGTTACTGCCGTATACATCGACCGAATGATAATGGTTTCACTCTCGTATTGCAGGTAAATGGCAAGCTGAACTGCCAAACAAACAGCAACCATGCTTCTTTATTCAAATCTTGCCGTTCCGCGTGTAGATGCTTTAAAATTAATATCCCATCAATTAAATCATAAGTGGCAGTCTCTCTCTCTGAGCGCATATGCCACTAATAAATTCAAAAAAATTAGACAAGTGCGCGTTTCATTACTCCTTCTGACATATCGCGGAAAACTGAAATAGTTTTACGTCGAGACTCGGTCATACAGCTAATACTTACAGTTACCTGCTTCAGCGTCAATTTCCTCCGCGTTTGGCGGTAACTATATCATCTCCTAATTGATTGTACTAATCACAGCTCCTTGCGCACTAAATTAGCACTGTCAACAACTTTAAACGAATTACTAAAATTCAGGACCAGAATTCATCCTCATCCGGCCTTTCACTTCTAATCGGAGTCTTCTCCTCCGTGTGTCGGCCTTGCAGCAGTATATGGTACGTTAATGAGAAGAAAAAGAAGAAACATATAGTAGTTACATCCATGAATGAACTTATAATATAAATGTGCAAATTGCCAGTAATAAGTAAGAAAAACGTGTTTATGGAGAGAGGAATAGATAAGGATTTGACTTGTGATTGTACAATGTGTTACGAAAAGAGAGATATGGGAACATCCAAAGAATATGTGATTTGCATCGGCAATTAGATCGATATAGTGAGCAGTAGGGCGAGAGAGTAAGGTTCATTTGGAATAGTGAAGAAGAGAGCCGATTTTTTTAAATCATAGTCTGCAATATAACGATTATGAACGGACGAATTAGGTTAACCGGTATCTGTATATTGTAAAACCAGGGTAGGTAAGCATGGATGAAGTAATTTATAATGTAAAACATTGTATAGGGTTATTCCAGACCGCTTTCCAGTATTCCTTGAGGCAAGATGTAACAATGAACAGAAGAAGATCAATGTACGGTGAATAAGCTCCAAGAAGAGAAGGAGAGTGGGCGTAGTCAGCGAAAAAGTTACCGCTGATTTTAGAGTGGCCCCGGGAATCCATACAAACTTAAGGGAAACACTAATATCCTGAAGAAGAGCGACATGATAGCGAATTTTCACCCTTATAGAAGAGGAATGTGGGTTATAGCGTGGAAAGTTTAAGGCCTTTATTATGCTTTTACATTTACTAATATTTATATATATATATATATATATTTAAAGACAGTACCAAATTTTATACGCGACTATTAAGAGAAGCCAACTCACACGTATACTACATATATAAATACATTCGAAGCCGCTTATAAGAGACACATAGGGTGGAAGTCATTTGTCTCTTATAAACGAATTTTTAAACATCTTACTGAAGTGAGTGGGTGCATAATTTAATAAATAATTAACATACCGGTAATGTCATTAATGAGTAATATTGATTTACAGGGAAATTAGATGAAAAATACATTAGGCATACACGTAAAGTAAAAACATTAAAAGGAAAATGGAAAATTTTCGTAAGGGTAAAAAAACTCGCACTGCATGACCGACTACAGAGTAATTCTCACAGAACTAAGCTAAAATCATGATGAGGTATCAAAGAGATGACGAAAGAAAAAAAAACAGTACAGCGCCAATGAGAGAATGTTCGCGTTCTAAACGAACTTGGAATAAAAAAATAAACAAAAATGGAATTAAAAAAATAAACAAAAATTGAATAATATGTTTCATTCTTCCTGATTAAGAATTTTTTTAGTTAATGACGGCGAAAACTGACAGTCCCTGGGGAAATTTGAAACTGTTTTATAACTTGAGGGGGCGCATATTGCCCGTTTTACTATCTACAATTACCTGAAAGGCCTGTTAATCTTTGTCTTTCATAACCGACACGTTGTATACTAAAATAATCTTAATTTCATATGTTTGTTCTTGTTTTTTTTTCCTATTTGTCTTTTATAAGAGGCTGTCTCCCTTATCCAGCGTCTTTTATAAGTGGATTCGACTACAATATATATCCGCGCCGGGGGGTACTTCATTAACGATCGACTATTTAGCTATGCAGATGATACTGCGCCAGTAGTTGATTCTCGTTACCCAAGTTAGTACTTCAAACGTTACCTAAGTACCCTACCATCAGATACTCCGCTAGTTCGCACCGCGCTATCGCTGTAAATGTTATTTATTTTTCTGCTACATATTTCCTATTATACAAAATAGGTTTTAAACCAACTAAGCACGCTTCATCTAAATCCGCGATTATATTACTTTTTTTAATGGAAGAGTAAATGTCAAAATATACTGAAATCATCGACCTTTCTTTCTCTAGAATCTTTTTGCCTATATAGGATACGTGTTCAAATAAATCACAACTAAAGAAGTTTAATTTTTGTATGTATTTAAACATGATAATTGTGTATAAAATACGGTTAATAAAAAAAGAAAATTATAATAAATAAATTAAATCGATTTAATAAGAGAACTAAAACGAAGAAGGTATCCTCTCATTAAGTAAGTGAAACAACGACGTAAAATATCATTCTGAATCTACACGAGCAATTGTCGAACTGTGACCGACGTATTATGCGACAAAATTCGAGTGAAATCAAAAATTTACACAACAGTTATTAGACTAGTTACGTTGTATAGCGGTGAGTGTTGGTCGGTAACAAGACGCGAATGCGTATGTTAAGATGGTCAATGAGTATCCGTTTATACGATCGAATCAGAAATGAACGAATCCGCGCAGCAATGGAAGTCGCGCCTATCGTAAGTAAACTACGTGAAAACCGGTTAAGGTGGTACGGTCACGTAGTGTACGAGCTCATCAGGACGCTGAAAACGGATCACTGATATCGGCAGCGCACACGTTTCACGTTCCTAAAGGCCAGTAGGGAGACCAAAAAGCAAAGATGGCACGATGTTATAGTGAAAGATCTCAGAGATGCAGATATATCAGCAGAATCTAACAATTTCTGAAGATACGATTTTTCGTCGAATAACTAGAAATTTTTAGGAACGTATTTGGAAATTATTTGAGATTAAAATTTTTTCGAACACGACGCGAATTCGTTTGCGTATCTTTCGATTTAAACGGATACAGATTTTATTATACAGATTTGATTAATTTTCCTTTAATTTCGCCACATCGGTCAATCGTGGCCGTAATTAGCATTACTCGCTTATGAATAAAATAGAGAACACTGTCTCTTCACTCAGTGCATAAGAGACAACCGATAAATAATTAACTCTTAACTGAGGCTGATTAAAATTGAACAAATTAAATATACATTTTCATATAAGACCGATCTGCCACCCCTTTATATTCGCTTATTTATATTGTTCTACGTCGAAATTTATTGTAGCCACTTATCTTTCGGATACTTGAAAGCATACAAATTACACACTACCTCACTACTGGTGGACTAGATAATGATCGACGCTTGCTTGACATCTTGACATCGTTAGACGCAGTTTATCCTAGCGGATGATGTGTACCGGTTACGAAATCATCATTAGTAGGAAGAGCCGGCACCATCTTCTTTTTAATCTTCTCCCAGGATTGCCGGATATCGGAAGTATATTCGGATTATCGCTTAGGCGAATTTTGTCGAAGAATCTTCAATATTATTGAACGTGCACATCTTTAACAAATGGAATATCAAGATCATTGCGAAGAGTGCGTTTCGAGACAATTATACGTAGTATTTTTGATCGCTTTCTTCGAATTAGCGCTAGATTACTTGCTTCAGTATTGCCGTATAGTTCTTTCCCGTACCTTCAGATTGATGCTACAATCGTGAGGTATATTATCCCCCTCTCTTAAGATCTAGACTTAAAATGAATCTTTTCGCTATTAACGGAGAAAGTAAATTGGCTCGTAATTCGTTTATCAATTCGGTAGAAATGAGTACGCCAGTCAATTCTGCGATCCATTCACCGACGTGAGACTTGTGGTATTTCAAAATTATTTATTATTATCATTGTAGATAGGTCCGTTGGTAAAAATTACGTGTTGACACTTTTCACTATTGAACTTTATTTACTAGTCCACGTTTGTACCTTATCTATATGTTCCTGGATTATTATCGATTTTCATTGCAAGCCATTATCGCCATATCGTCTGCAACGGTAGCCAGAATTGTCCGGTTAGAGACAGGTATGTCTGCCGTGTATATTGAATAGAAAATTGATCCTAACAGACTTCCCTAGGAAGCAGAAGCAGATATTGTCCTTTCTTCGGAGGCGAACTCGTTGATTTTAATCGAAAAAGACTCTATTTGTTAGGTATGATACGGACGGTAGATAAAAGATATGGTGGATGCTTCAATTTAAATGTCAATCCTTTTTATTACTAGTCATCATATTCATCGTATCTTGTTCAACAGTTGCCACATAAAAATATTATCATTATATTTTACGTTTCTATTACCGAATTCTCTTATAATTTCGTTAAAGTCTCGCGGTTGCTCTTTTCTTTCCTCTAATTGTTTTAGCATTATGTACATTTGTCACTACTCCCGCTGGTAATAAATATTACTTTAAAAAAAATACTTATTATTATTGCTAGTACCTCTGGGCAGAGCTTTGTTGAATATCTTTTTCTTTGTAAAATCGTGAAAAATATGTTTAGATACCGATCACATACTCCGTTAAAACCGTTACATAGGTAGTTATTTCAATCGTGTAGAATTTCATTTTCCTAAACTTCCGTTGTTATTACCAAACATATCAGTCCAGAAGGAGGCGGAAAAAGTTTTTTTTTTTTTTGGAAATGAATTTTTGAATTTTTCGATCGGATTTCTTCCCTTTTAAATAATTCTTTCGTAGTTTTAAAAATATGTCCGAAAAATGTCGAGATATAAAAGTTTCATTATATTTATCAATACCGTATGCGGTAAAAGAAAAAAAAAAAAAATTTCTCAAACTTATAACATTCGAACGGTTAGACTTGATTCACACCATATAGGGTACAGTCACACTCCGATAAAATATTCTCAAATGAGAAACAACGGTAAGCATTCACACTACCGCTAATGCTCAGAGAGTTTTTTCGAAGTTTTTCCGTGGGAATACGTTAAGAGCCGCGTTTACGAAATACGTCCACGTGATGTGCGCAAGACCTGAAAACTCGGATTTCTGAAGAAATTGAAAAAATTCAGCTACCTATGTTCGAAAAAGTAAATTTCGTACAGACTGAATGAATGCATTGTTGCAACTGAACGATATTGTACTAGACAAACGATTGTTAGCTAATCTCCCGTTTTCCTATTTTTAAATAAAATTTTACTCAACAATTTTTGTCTTGTAGTTTTTGAGTTACTCAAAAAACAAGAAAACCCATCCGTCTCCGAGTCGCCCTACATAATAGCGATCTATTCTCGATAGAGATATTTCCGATTATCTGCCTAGGAGTCGAAACATTTGTTTCCTTTTAATATTCCATTCATTACGTTTATCATTATTATTATTTATGCTTCCTTCGTGTTAGTGCTTGTCCAAATTAATTGCGACGCCGTTTATAATTATCTGGTCTGTGACAGATTTTTTTTTCGTTTGTAAAAATTAGCTGATTTTTATTTTTCGTTTTCTAAATCAACGATTTCGTTTCTACTATCTCGTTGCATTACACGCATTTATAGCGAAATCGTCTGAACATAGAATTGCTGTTTCGACATTTGTATCGGGATAGGAATATCTGCCGTATAGAATTAGCTAGAGTAAGAGTCCTCGAAATATTATTATTATTTTTTTTTTTATAAATATCTTCATCACAACTGACCAATCTTAGAGGTCAGTTAGTGATTGACTTAATGAGATGAGTGATGTTTTGTGTAGGGGCAGTACTCAGCAGTACTCCTTCTAAACTTATGCTGGTTGGATAAAGTCTAGAAGCTTACTTCGCCGCAGCTTGCGTATTTCACCGGAATCATTCAGCAAATCAGTAGCAAGTGGATTCGTGTGTAATTCGTGCAACATGTTTGTTTGCTTGTCTTTTCATCCTCCACAAACATAACGTTTAAGTCGTTCTGGAGGGTATAGTTCTTAATACCCTATTTTGATATCGCTGTATTTTCTGTAAGTTAGATGTTTTGGCGCAGCCCCACAGTTGTACACCATATACCCAGATCGGTCTTCATTTTATACAGCAGAGTTTTATTTTCCAACGATAACCCCGATTTATTTAGTTAGCATCCATGACATAGTTCTGGTTTTAAGCCTCAAATGCTCGATTTTCTTCTGAATGTGAGTAGCCCAAATCAGCCCAAATCAGCCCCTAAATGCATGCCCAAATATTTTACACTATTGGTATTTGGAATGACAACGTTGCTTATTTCGACTGGCGTTCAATATTTCGATTTGTGAAATATGCGCTGATTTAGTTTCATTGACTACAACGCGCCATCGTTTTAGCCAAGCCTCTACATGCTCTTTCTTGTGGCTGTGTTTTCACTCTTATCCACAGCTAGGATTGCTGCGTCATCGGCGTGCAGTGCTACTTCTGCATTACTAGGCTTACGGGAAGTCGAACGTGTAAATTTAATATTGGGCCAAGGACGCTTCCCTGCGGTACGTCCGCTCTTACTGGAAAAATATCTGCGTATTCATCAGCTATTTTCACTGGAAATATTATTAACGGGCTTCTTTGGAAAAATTTGGTCGAAAGTAAATAGCGCGCGCCTACGCGATTAATAAAAACTCTAATATTCTTAAGAATTTATTTTATTCGAGTAAACCGAAAAGATTGCTCGATAACTAGCGGCGCGATATTTAATTTAATTACTACAGAGGCGGACAAGAAAAGAACCAGAGACTGTATCGAACGGAACGCGAGAGAGATTCTCATTGTTTACAACTCGCTTTTATTATTTTCAAACACGAATCGTTAAACGTTCTCGTAGGAGTATTACAAAATTTCGACGTAATTACAATTGCATCACGGTGTTTCATCTAACGCCTATATCGACAACAATCTTGGAAACTAATCGACCGTGCGCCAGCTTTGTTATTAATAACGTTACTTGAAATTACATCCATTATTGCGACATAATATACACGATCGAATAACAATTTGAAATTTATATATTATTATTTTTTATTTTGTTTTACGCGTTCATTATTACTTCACTTTATAATAATTTTAACTACGTAATTCGAAATTTTCGTATGTTTTATTTTTTTTATTTTATTTTATTATAATAATTATTTAAATGAATTTGTTTTTTTACGTTTTTTTTTTCTTCTTCGTGCACCGACCAAGAGGTCAGAAAAACAATATCTAAATTAAAATTTAATCTTCTTTCAGAACAACTTGTCCCAATGGAGCAGGTTGTTTTGCTGTCTTTGTGTCAGCTTAGGCCAGGCACTATTTCATCTTAACTCCAAGGGCATCTCGGCACTGTTTTCTTTTCAGTCGTCTTGGAGGCTTATCTGGCAAAGTGAATGTCGACATCCGTGTTATAAGCGGATTTGAACTGTGACCAAATGCATTTTCTTATACTGATGTTTGTATATAGTCGCAACCGTAAGTATATCCAGATCATCGTGTATGACGCTGTTGCGAACATAATAGGGCGCATTTACGATTGCCCTCAGCGTCTTGGACTGAAATTTCTGCATCTTGCGAGGATGTGATTTAGCAGTTGATCCGTATGTAATTCGAGACCATACTTCCGAACAGGAGCAATAAGAGTGTTATATAATAGTGCTGTTATTTTTAAAATCGATATTTGTAATTGCGCGTTTTCACTCGCTTCTATATTATACTGCTTGCCACGTTATTAAGCTATGGTTTCTTAGGAATACGGTGCCGTTTTTTAGCGTACGTAAAATATTACGTTGAATGACGTCATAAAGCGGTGAAAAATAGATGCCCGCTTTTACGATGAACCAGAAGTGTAAAAAACACCGTTCTTCAATTATGTAAATACTGTGTTCATTTTTCGAATCTTTTACTTTTTTTTTTTTTTTTTTCTTAAAACGGACGATTTAGATTTAGCTTTATTAATATATTCGGTTTTGTTTTTTAAACTGTAGATACGGATATATTAAGTTTCGCCTATTCTATTTTTTCATTATTTATTATATACCTGTTTTATTAATTTTTACACTAATTGTATCATATATTGTTTTTTCACGATTTATAATAAACTGCGTTTCACATTACTATACCTGTTTTATTAATTTTTACACTAATTTATCATTTATTCTATTTTTTCATTATTTATAATAAACTGTGTTTCAACTGCAACCTTTTAAACAGTCTACATGTACGCGTAGAATATTTAGTTAAACTAATTTCTATTATTTATATACATATAATTAAATCGTTCTGCTTTAAGCCCTTAACACGACTAACATCTGCTAGTGTATCGCACATGGGTAACTCAGTATAGAGTCGCGTTGCGTGCTTCACGGTGAAATCGTCTACCGATTTCAAATTGAGATCTACATGTAGATCTTCGTTTCTTTGATACCATTCTGAATTGGTGATATACGCGAAGAAAAATTTTAGCATTTGAAAATAAGTAAATAAGACCAAAATTACTTCGAAGTTTAGTTAAATATGTTTTATTTTAGTTTATAATTCTTATACCAGTGTCGTGACGATTGATAATCGTAATTATTCTTACGGCCAACAGACACGATGCATGGGAGCAAGATTTGGTAAACCTTGTCTACGTAAAAAAAAAAAAAAAAAAAAAAACAAAAAACTATGTAACACCTACTGTGAACGTGTCCCCTGGTGACAGGGGGAGTTGTGTCATCATCAAATATGCACGTATCCAGAAAGAGGGTAGTAGCAGCAGCACTTTCACAGTGTTAAATACAAGCGGAAATCGTGTGGATTCGAACAGCTGTAGATCGGACACTATCTGGCGACACCGGGATGAACCGATAGATACTGCGATAGGACCGGTCTGAATTAATTATCCTAAGACGACCTGTACGATTATGCAAAGAAATGATTATGCCGTGTGATGCGACCAAGAAGTAGAATATAGTTTCGAACAGAGTTTTAATTATACGAACTTATCCCAAAAATCGTTTCTCAGTTGTAATAATTTACTTCCAGCAATAGGAAATTACGATTCCAGGGAACTAAGTATTTTAGATATACGTAGTGTATAAGCATCGGCGCATTAAACATAATGTATTATTCTCATAACGTCAGAATTTGTTTTCGTTTCCAGTACTTATAAATGATATATTCGTTATATAATTAAACTTATTATTTTTTAAATTACCGCTTTTCATTTTTTTATCTGATTTTCCCATTTATACCATGTATATTTATTATTTATCAATTCGTATTATTCGAATTTTTACTTTCATAAATGGAGAGAGCGTTTGTTCCGGTACATTTATTAAATATTATTATAATTTTTTAATATAATGTCAAATTGGTTTTAGAGAAAAACATAGTACAATAGAGCAGGTCAATCGAATAGTTAATGTGATTGAAAAATCCATTGAAGCTTTTGACAAAGTTTGCCATAAAGGTCTATTACAAAAAATCAGTCGTTACTTTCCACACATCAGATGACTCGGATATTGCAGTCATACCTAGATGAAAGGTACTTCTGTGTCAAATATGGAGATGATGAATCACAGATTTATCCGGTAAAAGCAGGTGTACCCCAGGGTAGTGTACTGGGGCCGTTGCTCTATCTAGTTTATACGGCAGACATTCCTATTCCGACAAACATCGAAATAGCAACCTTCGCTGATGACACAGCAATTCTCTGTTCAGACGCATCTACCATAGTGGCACGTAAAAACCTGCAAGAAGCAGTAACCAAAATCGAAACATGGTTTAAAACGTGGAAAATAAAGATTAATGAAAATAAATCAGCTAGAGTAATATTTACTAACAGAAGAAATCTACCAATTGGACAGATAATTATGAATGGTGTTACAATCCCACAAAAAGAGGAAATAAAATATCTTGGTTTAAATTTAGACAAGCACCTAACATGGAAAAAACATATAATAAAAAAACGTAATAAACTAAACATTAAGCGGAAACAAATGTTTTGGCTACTAGGCAGACGATCAGAACTGTCTACTGATAATAAACTGCTTTTATATAACCAAGTTTTGAAACCAGTTTGGCGATACGGCTGCCAATTATAGGGTTGTGCCAAGAAAAGTAATATTGCCATTTTGCAGAGAGTTCAAAACAAAATCCTTCGGACTATTGTCGACGCTCCGTGGTATATATATCAAATCTTACACTACACAAAGATCTCAAAGTGAAAACTGTAAAAGACGAAATAGCAACAGTTGCTAAAAAATACGCCGTCCGGCGAGAGAACCATTATATCATATGGCGATCTTACTAGACAACTCACTCGTTATCCGCAGACTCAACAGAACGAAGCCACTGGATTTAATATAAATACTATTAATATGTAAAATTACACTTAAGCACCCATCACTGGATGGGATGTTTCTCATATCACATTATGCATAAATAATCATAAAACTTACTAAATAGCATTAGCTAGGTGTAAATTAGCAATTATAAAAAAAAAATATATATATATATACGCGTTTTTACATTTACAAAAAAAAAAAAAAAAAAAGACTTTGCTATACGGTTGTCAAACGGTAGGATTACTCAACTAGAGGGAGCAACGAAGAGATCGATTCTATAGATATATTTCGACGGAAAATAATCAGAGAAAAAACTAAAATGAAAAAACCTCAAGGCAATCGGTAAAATGGAAATGTGGGCTGGTGGTTACATCACTAGCGGATCCCTGTTTACAATAAAATACGTGCAACTAGACCGGCGAAAAATTGGGCAGACGAATTTAGGCAGCGGATTGGTTCCGTTTGGTTGCGATTAAGTTCGGACAGATGGCTTGGAGAAAATCCTGCCAACTATATGACGTGAATATTGATAGTATCAAGAAAATTTTCTAAAATGCAAAACGTAGCTGCACACAGGTATCTGCCCCTATGTGTGCGTTTGTTTATTTACGTCAGTATTTGCACGGGTGGAAATTTGGGTCATTAGTCGGAGTAATAAAGGCTTATTTATTTAACAGCGCTATTAAAACAAGTCATATAATTAACACTCGGCGAAAAAAAAAAAACAGGACGTACGGATTTCATAATTAAATAAATAATAGAAAAAAAGTTAATGGTTTTTCTTTAATATTTCACAAATAACGCTTATTTCTTAAGCAAACGAAACGAAATACATTAGTCATTCGAATATTGAAAAGAAGCCGTACGCAAAAACACATAATACACGTATAATACGCGTAATTCAAAACGAAAGAATATAAATCGGACGATAATAAAAAGTATTTAACTATCGCAATAATCGCGATTAATTACTATACTTTAGAAAACATCGATCATATAAACTCACAACACATGCATACATGAACATACACACGTATATTATTTATTAATCCAGATGATTATGATGCAAACTATTACATAAATATGAACGTGAACGAAGCTATGAGGCAATATATATATATACACACACATACATACATACACATATATCTTGATGTTGAAATCTCGCGAAGATTTTAAAACATTCAAGACGACTGGGTTTTGCGATGAATTAGTCGAACTTACAATAAGTTACAACATAAACTAATCTAATCCGTAATCATTGGCGAGCGATAGGTTGGATTGTGTTCTTATAACGATTTTTCTTCAATTTTTCTCGATTTATTTCCATATGTTCTATTTCTGCCATACTGAATCTGTCTAGTCAGTGTCTTCACTTGATCGGTTTACTATCACCAGAGGACATCTACCTGTAAGCCACTTTTTTTTCTTCTGTACTTTTGTTCCTTGAATAACTGGGTCTTTTCAATCGAATTCACATTGAAAACATCATATTGTGTTTCGGTCTACTTCGATCAATAATTTGCTATCTGTTTACAATTCGTCCTCGGAATTTGACAGTCCTATGCGCACTCCGCGTTATTTGTACAGCATCAAAAACTTTATAAAGATATTTATTCGGTTTACGTTATTATTTTTTTTTCAAACAGTACAGGTCAATGTTACACAATTAGGAAACTCGCTGAATTTTTAATACCGTAAGCAACAATATATGACTTATATATACATATCATCATCGTCGTCGTATTGTTCGTTGTCGAACGTCGTGAATTGTATATCTTTATTTTTACGTACAAAATTAGCTAGCATTCAAGGCACTATACGCAACGCAGATGCGCGCGCATATGATGCTATACGCAGTGTCACTGCATTCTACGTAATAATTAACGGTTACACGTAACGATGAAAAACTTCAGTAAACTTTTCACGTGTTACGAGTTGGTTTCGAACTCTCGACCATCCAGCTGACCAGTCGCGAACAGTGTAGCAATTACGCCACCGCCATATATCACATCGTCGTCCACATTAATGGACTACGTCTTCAGACGATTCTGTCATTCTTCTCGGTTCTTTCAAATCGTTTATCACGGTATGCCGTTTTCTTCCTAACTTCAGCCCGCTACTAAGGTGCTAACGTTTCCTTTCAGTTTCTGGACAAATTGTTCACAGTTAAACAGTTTCACCATTAGAGATATTCGTTTCCGTTAGTATTTTTTATTTTTCGTGTATTAATTCCCCCCCCCCGAGTCTATTCTGATCCGGTTTTTTTTTTTTCATTATGTTCAATAGAATCGTTATCGTAGCGATAACTTTTTCTACAAGCTAGCACGTATCTAAGTTACTCCGTTTTCTAGATTTTTTTCTAATTGTGTCACCGGTATTTTAATATGTTCCTTCCTGCGCGATTTTAAGTCATTTAGTCATTTTCTATTCATTACTAGACCCTCAGAAGTATGTTTCTACATTATTAAAATTGAAACGATCAAATTAATGGGTTTTATTACTAGCTCTTGTCGTTCGAAACTCGGCAATAGTCGCCTTACATAAGTTAAAACTTGTTAGTTCTCCTAATTGCTCACATTCTATGGATATCCATTTAATGGCTTCATTCTGAATGTTCCCGTTCTCTAGTAATTTTCGTGTTGCTTTTTATCAAGCTCTTCACGGCGTTAATATTGCATTTCTCTTAGCTCTTAAAAATATCAACGTATACATGACCCTATAGTCTTATATTTTAGATTTTCGTGTCATTATTTAATTTTACTCATATCTGCATATCTTTTTAGTCTGCCTACATTATAAATCTTATTCATTTTATAATCTATAGATATAGGTAAACCGTATGGAAGCCCAATAATAATGATTTTTGAAACTATTTTCGCGGTCGATATTCATAATTAGATACAATACTTTCGGAATAACCGGGTACAAAAAAAAATAAAACGAGATGATGGGCACGGCATGTCGCTTGAAACGTAAATTCGGGTTTATTAATATATCGTTTTACTTTTATTAATAAATCGTTTTTTCTATTTTGTTGGCGGGGTTATTCCGAAATTATTGTATCAAATAATAATAATAATATATATATATATATATTTGATCGCTCCTATGTAGTGTTTAAGTTTGGCATTTATATATATATATATATATATATATATATATATATATATATATATATATATATATCGTTAAGTAAACAGTTTTTTTTCATTCGATTAATTCCATACTGTATCACTTCTTTATTTTGATTCTATCTTTGCATTTGACCAAAATCAGTTTCGATTTCGTTTGGAGTTTCGTTAATATCTGTTACGATTCGCGATTGGACAAATAAACATCGGACATCGATTTTCAATTCGTAATCATCTATTTATATAAAATCCTTCTGAGTCGCTATTGATTCAAATGTTACCTTGTCGATAAAGCTGATCATTACGACAGTGTAAATAGGGGCCTTCACATATATATATATATATATATATATATATATATATATATATATATATATATATATATCTTACCGGTATTAACATACGGATCGGAAACGTGGAGCTTCACAAAGGGAATAATTATGAAAATCAGGAAAACTCAAACAGCTCACGAAAGGATAATATTAAACGTGAAGTTAAAAGACAGAAAAATCATTACTTGGATCAGGGAGCGCACAAAATTGGCCGACGCGGTGGAACAAATTTTAAAATTAAAATGGACATGGGCTGGACACGTGGCGCGTAGACATGATGGCAGGTGGACAAAACATATCCTTCAATGGTGTCCATTGGATTCGAAAAGGCAAAGGGGCAGACCAACAACACGGTGGCGAGACGACATTGCCAAACATGCAGGAATCAATTGGATCCGAGTGGCACAGAGCCGAAGTCGTTGGAAACGTCTGGGACATGCCTACACCCAGCAGTGGGTCGATATGGGCATAACGTGATAACGTGATATATATATATATATATATATATATATATATATATATATATATCTCGCAATCAGCTTATCTATCATCAGTGAGTACTAAATGCATGGATAAAAAGAATACAAGTCTATAAGAGCGTTTAAATCCGGATGACTACCGTGAAGGATAGCAAAATATATAAAGAACATAATATTAAAAACCTGAAAAAAACAAAACAACACGGGTAACAAGAGTCTATTATGAAACCTTCAGTAAAGAACTTAACAACGACGGGAAATTAAATATCGTCTCTAGTCCTAGGCGCGAATGAGGGAAGATTCCAAATTTTGAACCATCTGTATAGATGCAAGATATTTTCAAACAATAAGATCATTAATAGACAAGACGCGCATAATGTCACAAATAAAGCACGTCGGGAGTTAATAAATTTATATTCATTTATTTACCCGCGTATTTATTTATTAAATTTATCTCCTAGCTCCATAAAACGGAACGAACGATCAGAAAGCGTGTAAACGATAAAAAGTTACGAACGAGTAATAAAGAAATATATAATTAAAAGTCGGAATAATGTAGTACATTCGCAGCTTCAAACAGTAACCAGCACCAAACTAATTACGTCATATTTAGGGACAATTAAATAAAATCAATCACCGCTCCGTATTATATATACACCTTTGAATCGTAGATTCCTAGTAGAGACATCGAGACATCGAAATGCTATCATAATTCAGCAGTTCGCGCTATACGTATGCTCCATACACACAATCGCCGAAACTCTTCCCGGTAAATTTTTGAATCCCGTCTGACCATCTTAAAGGCACTCGGTCGCGATGTCGTTTTCCCTTCGATTTCCTCTCGATGAAAAGTGCCTACAGTCTATTTGCCCGGACCATGTAGCCGAAAAACCGTCTGATCAGCACTTCCGTTAATAGGCGTTTAAGTTCGCCCACTTCCTGCAATATTGATTCATTTGTCCTCATGGCCGTCCATGGAAACACGTAACATCCGTCTCCAGCGCTATAACTCAAGGTCTTCGATGTACTTGCATTCTGTCCGGTGTATTGTCCAGGTTTCAGCACTATATAAGAAGATTGAAAATACTATTAACTTTTCTATTTATCTTTTGGTCACGTCAAAGTGTTACTAAGCGTCCCATCGCGCCTTTGGTTATCTGCATGGGATGTCGCAGTTCTGCTTTACATCCTCCTGTGTTCTCAACAATCGACCTTAAGTATGTAAATTTGTTGACTACATTTCTATGCCATCTATTTGCTTGATATTAGGAGAGTTATGCTGAGCTCGGTTAACTATTATCATTTTAGTTTTTTTCTCTTTTTGATTATCAGACCACTGATTTCTTCTAATCTTCTAAACATGTTATATTTGCAGTACTTGTGGCTGTCAGGGTGTGATATCGTCAGCATATCGGAGGTTTGACACTTTACATTCATCAACTGAAAAGCCATCGTTCCAACAGATATATAAACAATTTCTTTTTGCTGATTATATATAATTCTGGAAATTATCATTCTTGTTCAACACCATCGAAATGGAATCAGTATAACGATCGTAATGAAATTAATCTTAACAAGAAAAAAGAGGCAAAGAGCAAAAACCATATATAACAAAAATAATAAATAAACAACTGGACGTACGCATACTTATTATATATATGTATATACGCACACACACATACATATATATATATGTAATAAATATGTATGCGTGTATTCACGGAGAAATAAAGAAAAATCCAATCGAGACGAAGAAGACACGTTCCTAAGTAGCCATGTAAAATTTAATAGAACGCGTTATTATAATAGTATTATTACTATTACTACATATACGAACAGTGTGACGCGAAATTTCACGGATGAATAATTTCGCTATATAGTAAACAGGATACAGCTAGTTGAACTTGAAAACACGATACGATTAAATTCGTTATATTTTATCACGGATTAACGACATAGAGAAGACTTTTAAAATAGAACTAACAAATACGACACACGGATCAGAAGGCGATGACGTCACAAAAAGGATGAACAATCAGTTATAATACGTATAATAATAATAATAATAATAATATTCTTACTACGTATTATGCTTTTGGGTGATATTCCAAGTATGCAAAATTAAAAAAAAAAACATCATAAAAAACCTGTTGTACGATTCTCTCACACACCGTCGGTGCTTATGCAAACGATCATCGTTATAGGATAGATTTCACGCCGACAGAATTATTCAAGATCAGGAAAAACAGGAATGTTGCACACACGATTTTACCTTGTTGCTTAAAACACGAAATTTACCGCAAAAAAAAACACCTCACCAAATTCAACACTTTGCTTTCCATTTCATTTAAGACGTCTAGTTTTGCACACACACACACACACACATCAACACATAAATGTACATGTGTACATATAATACACATGTGTGAGTTTAAGATCATTTATTTATACACGCATGTACATAATTATATACATGTATATATATATATATATATATATATATATATATATATATATATATATATATATATATATAAAGTATATTTAGCACAATTTCAAATTAATCAGCGATAAAATAAAAAATAAAACTATTTAAACTGAAAAGTATTATACCCGGCGATCTCTACCGATTGCTACATTCATATTTATTTTCAAAACATGATAAATTCCGCCATTTCTGAGAAATATGATATCAGAGCTTCGTTCCCCAGGGAAGTATACTGGGACCTTTATTTACTATATACACCACACATTCCAGTACTAACTACTACCGTGCTGGCTACCTAGGCTGGCGTCTGCTCTTATACAAGAACATGTAGATAAAATATCTGCATGAGCTATATGTAGTGGGAAATTTAAATCGACATGAAAAAGAGTCAACAAGTAACTTTTTCACCCAACAAGGAGCCTTACCCAACAGTTAATATCAATAGCATTCCTTTTCTTCATTGTGATACCGTTAAATAATTAGACCCGTTTTTGAACCGCATTCCTAACGTGGAGAGCACACATCCAGTATGCGCTTCAAAAAATATGTTCCGGATTGAAATCGTTGCGCAGAATCCTGCAAGTGTCTGGTGTACTTAACGATAATAGCTCCAATATGGAGGTACGGCATTAAAATCTACGAATAATATAAATCGCATTCAGCATCTACAGTATAAGATTCTTCGCCAGATGGTCGACGCCCTGTTCTCAATCGTACAATTCACAACGATCTCCACGTTGAATATGTACAAGATTACCTCATCAGACGTTACATGGATCAGTTCCAACCGCAATATTTCGAGTATGTAGCAGCCATCGTTGCCTGGTAATCCGATAAGGCTTAAAAAAGGCTTCTTAGGATTGGTTAATCTTACGTTATAACTGTAGTCCAGCGATTCACAGTTATGATTTCTTTGCTTTTCCTTATAACTACCATATATTTTCCTTCTTCCTTCTTTCTATCTCTTTCACTATATTATTTATGTTTATCTGTCCTGCTTACTCTATTGAAAATGATCAATATTTTGTGCTATACCTCGGGAAGAAGTTAATTTGTCATTAACTTATTAGCTTCGCCAATAGTGGACAGTTAATACTGACTGGATTGTTATTGATGAAAACAAATAAATAAAAAGTAAAAAAAAAATAAAATAAAATTCTGCAATAAAATGTAAGATATCAATGAAAATGATTATGTACATAAGCGATAAATATTCCAGAGGAAACATAACTAAAGTTAGATAAAACGTATGCGGTAACTTGCTGAAATAGCTCATAGTTAGTAAACATACGTATATGCATCACACACACACACACACACACACACACACACACACACACACACACACACACACATATACATATATATATATATATATATATATATAAATAAAATACAATTGATACAACATTAAAAGGTAAAATAAAATTCTCAAACAAAATATAAGATATAAATAAAATTAATTATGTGCAACGAGCGATAAAAATTCAATGTAAAACATAATTATATTTAGATGATACGTACGCAATAACTTGCTGAAATAGCTTATAGTTATAGGTAATAATGAGATTTTTGTGTATCTATATATCTATATATCTATCTATCTATCTATCTATCTATCTATATATATATATATATATGTTTAATTTTAAAGGTATCAAAGAATAAACTTCAAAATTGCTTCAAAAAAATTACCTGGTCACGAGGTTGAAATTTATATATCCACATGTTGATATATATATATATATATATATATATATATATATATATATATATATGCGCATGTATATGCATGTATATGCGTATGTTTTAAGTAATAAAGAAGCCCCATCAACTTGAAAGTTATGTAAAGGACGTTGTGTATAAACAATTCAAATTAAGCAATACAAGATAGTTTTACAATTATGTTCCTAGCGATGATTTCTAGTTAATTTCTATTTCTCTAGCCCTCTCCCTCAGAGTTATACACACACACACACACACATGTATATATATATAACACATTATTTATGCATATTACGGCGATCGTCATATAACTCTTATCTATACATTTATTTTAAAAATAATTAAAAATTTCTATACGATAATTTATTTCTGATGTTAATATTACTTCAGCAGTCATTGTTAATGTTATTCATAAAACGTTTGAGAGTGTATTATGAACAGTGTGTAGTATATAAGAACACTGTCTATGTAAACAAGTGAATATGTTAAAGATCAAGTGAACATTATTATAAAATTTTATCCTAGTTGCAGCAGTAATAGTAGTAGTATTAGAATAATGCTGCACAGAGTACTGAAAAATAACGATAATAGGATTAAGCGCTGTACGACGCATCTGTAAGAAATGGGCTACAGTTGCTCGATCATTAAGATAGATTCGATCCCAGTGCTGAAGTCCGAATGCTAGTGATTCAAGTAGAAAAAACGGGTGGTTAGCTTCCGATAGAAGACTGGAACTTCAGGGAATAAATTAAAAATATAATAATTTGAAGTGAAGGTATATAAAGATTATAATTGCGTATTCTACATAACCGTCTCACTAAACGAATAATTTTTCTTTTAATTCTCTTGTTGAAAATTATCATATTTTTCTTTTTATTATATATATATATATATATATATATATATATATATATATATATATATATATATATATATACATACAATTTAACGCGTAAATAAACCTATGCACGAAATCAAAAATATATTTTAAATAATATATTATTTGAAACATTATTTAATTAAACAATTCAGCGTAAACTAAATTATATAATTATAACGTATAAATAATTTAAAATGTACTATTTGTTTCTAAAACAAAAAAAAAAAACAAATAATAAAAGTTCGGGTGTATCTGATAGCAGTTGTAAATCAAGAAGCATCTATATATATATATATATATCTTAAATGTTGGAAATGATTATATCATTACTATTATTTTTATTTATTACATGAGAATATACATGTGTATATCTCTCTGTTATGCATCATAACATGTATCTTCGTGTATGGTATGTTGTGGTATTAGTTTTCATTTGAATGTATAGAATTCATTGATCTTGCACTGTTTTTATACATAGAATAAGCCTTATTCATAGTTTTAACAAGTTTTTATTTAATAATTGCAATAGTTTTCTCATATTTATATGTTCACTGTAAAAAACATTATGTTATATATAGATGTGTTTGCGAGTGTGTATGTATATGAGTGCGTGTGATGTGTTTTGTGACGTGAGTGAACAAAAGATTGTATTTTGCCATTCTCGCATTACATAGGTGTTTTATTTTATGCATCGAAATTACTTTGAATAAAACGAAAATTTTAAATAAATTTGAATTTGGATTATTATTATTATGATTAAAAACAATTATGGCCCCTTCATTTGAAGAATACATCTATCCTCCTTAAGAGATCGTTTCATTTAGCGGGTTGAAAAATAAAATGTTTGAATATTTATCGCATACGCACGCGACTTATGTGGTCAATGTTTATACAGACGCGAGATAATAAATACAAAAAATAAAATGAATAAATATCGAACTGTACACATATAATTAACTAGTTATTATTCCCTCTGCCACTACTACTACTACTACCATTATTATGATTATTTTTTTAAATCGTATATTTGTATAATCAATAATACACGAAAACACCGGTATTATACGTAGCATACATGCACTACACACACACACGTACTCCCACGTAATTTATCTACAATATACACAATCTACCATGTTTAAGCTTTCGTTTGTCGACGAATATCTACATTATCTACATTTAATTTATATGAATTATTTCACAATGCTAAGAATTTTAACCCACACACAGTCACATATATACATACATATATACATAATCTCAATCATATCTCACTTCTGAACACATCTTCACTCTCAATCACACTCTCACGATATTCTTATTTACATATCTACCTTATTTGAATTACCTCTATCAGAAGTAATAGGCATCGTTCGAGTTATTCATTTAGCATCTCGCATATCTATTTCTATTCAACTTATCATTATTATCATTTGTTCAAATTATTAATTATTATTTTAAATTATACTATTTGCATTCTCTTCATTTTGCATCTATTGTTTTAATTCTCTTTTCGGTTCTCCTATTCTTTTGTATTTATCTGAATGTTCTCCATATTTCGTTCTCGTTACGGCCAATCGATATTTCGGTATTTTTCTCAATTCATACTTCATCCGTATATTTTCTTCAATTTTTATATTTTTCTTTTTTACTAAATAGTTGCAAATTTTTATAAACAGATAAAGACCAACTACATTCGATACATTGTGTTCCTTAACAAAAGCTCATTCAACTTTCTTTCTTCATCTTTAGCTTTATGTTTACTTATTAAATTCAAGCTTCTTCTTTGTAGCTTATTTATTTTTTCCACATAAGACTTAAATGCTAACCCCCCAGCTTGTATTCCATATCTTAATCACGATTTTACTAATGCAAAGTATACCATTCGCATTGTTTCTTGACTTACATAATTAGGTAATCTATAGAAAGTAGGCCGCACTTTCTTTTCTATATTTTATATTCCACCTCGAATGATTATCAATTATTATCCCCACATATCTATGCTCGCTTACCATTTCTAATGTATTGCACCCTTTATTTGAACATTTAATATTCCCCATCATGTGATGAGCACATTCTTCTGTATGCATTATTATTTTAGGTTGATATAATTCTAGGTCGCCCATTGGTTTGAGCAACATAAATTTCGTTTTATTTGTACTAACTGTAAGATTCCATGTGCTCATTTACTTACTTTTCATGTACTTTTCCGCTACTTTTACGTTTTTATGTGCTGTCATAATTGCAATATCATCTGCAAAAGCGAACACCTTGCTATTTGTTTTTCGCGTATCCGGTCGATTTATATACCGATATTTGTTCAATAAGCTATAAATTTTAATGCGTCTTCTCCGATATAAAGTTTTGGTGGATAAAATGCTCCAATTAATTTACAATCGAATAAATGGTGTCAAACCCCATTTAAATAGATTGTGTTTCGTCCGCGCGGTACCACTTCGTATTCTATTTAGTGTTCTCCTAGATGAATAATTCAGGTGACAATCTGCTGGAAGTGATTCTGCTGCCTGGTTGTTGTCAGCTTTCCACATTTGGAGTCTTTCTGCGTGGTCTGTATTTTTTAGTTCCTCCTCTGTTCTAAGGAAGCTGCGTCTGGATTTCAATCGGCTTTTGGCTACTCCTGTATAACAGTGTAATGGGTGGCGCTCATCATGAATTGTCTTCCATCTTTCCTTTTTCGCTGCTACGTGTATTCTAATTTCTGGTGATGCTACGCCAGTAAGTTCATATAATTTGGATAGGGTCGTTGATCTTAAACAGCCAGTTACTGCTGTGCATGTTTCATTTAAAGCAACGTTAACCTTCTTCGCATGCACGGAACGGCTTCAAACTGGAAACGAATACTCTCCAACAGAGTAACAAAGGGACAAGGCCGATAATAGATGCGGTTTAGCTCCCCATCTACTACCGATCAATTTTCGAATCAAGTTCGTTCTTGTCGTCACTTTTATCTTCGTGGTTTCGCAATGCTGCTTGAATGTCAATGATCTATCAAGTAAGATACCTAGATATTTAGGATTATCAGTGTGTTTTAGTTTTGTTGTGTCACGCCATTTTATGCTTAGCTTGCGTTTTGCTTCCCTATTTCGAAGATGGAAAACACAGGTCTGAGTTTTTATCAGATTCGGTTGCAGCTGATTTTTTTTTTGTAGTAATCATCCAATTCCATGATCATTCTATTTAAAACTTCTTCGACTTGTTCAAATGTGTTATTTTGAGCTGTTACTACTGGATCATTAGCATACAGAAAGTGTTTTATATCGATTCCTATCGGTTGATCATTAGTATAAATATCAAAACGAACTGGAGTTAGCACACTGCCCTGCGGTAGTCCATTTTTTTGTTTTCTCCATGTACTATCTTTACCATTCAAGTATACATAATAACGTCTATCTTCTAGCAGCATTGATGTTATCTGAGTAAATTAAAAATCTTTGGTTGTTTCATACACTTTATTAGCCAAAATTCGGTGCGACATTCTGTCAAACGCTACAGTGAGATCCACAAAAACAGCACCAGTAATTTTACGATTTTCGAAACCATCTTCTATGTGCTGCGTTAAATGTATAATTTGTCCAGAGCAGGATTTCCCTGCCCTGAATCCTGCCTGTTGAGGAATAAGCTTAGAGTCAATTGTTGATGCCATTCGATTTAGAACAACTTTTTCAATTATTTCGTATAGATGATATAGTAACGATATCGAGCTTTTGGAGTCCTCAGCATCTTTCCCCGGCTTCAGTAGGGCAATAACATGTGGCTTTCTCCAAATTTTTGGTATGGTTAATCTATTGATGCAATCATTAAACATATCTTGAATCCAGATTCTGGTTGATTTTCGAAAGTGTTTTATCCGATCTGTATACATGCCATCTATACCGGCTGCTTTTCTATTTTTTGCTGTTTTTATAGCATTTGCGATTTCGATCTCTGTAATTGGTTCGTTAAAGTGGTTTGATAAAGACGGGCACCTTGTAATAGATTTCTTTTTCATTTTAACTTTTTGTCCTGTTTTTCTATTTAGGAGGAGTCGGTGGGCAACTTCATTTGCGGTAACGTTTGCAATAGTGTTTTGTCGTATGCTATCGTCGTTTAGTTTCTTCATAAGCTGCCAATTTTTACACCTTTCGTTTGCTACTTTCTCGGAAATTTCAAAACCTATTCTTGTTGTTTGTTCGTCGAAGGGATTTAAATTAAATTTGTTTATATAATCTTCGTATTGATTTCGGATATATTTTTTCATACCCGGACTATATGTTTGACCTACTCCGCGTGGTATATGTTTTTTTTTTGTCTTACTGGTGCAACAAAGGTTTCATCATATTCTTCAGCCATTGCAGGTATGTTTATCACCGTCATATCAAGTTCGTTTGTAAAGTTAGTCTAATTCGCTTTTGTAAAGTTGTACCGTAGCTTTGTATCATTAGTACGGGTCGATTTGACGGCCGCATGTTATTGGCTTGTATTGTGTGTGCAGAATTGGATCAGAAACTTGGTTAGTGCACAAATTTATGTTGTTTTCGGTGACAAATATATTATTTATACACTATTTTCTGCAATCCATTTGTAGATATAATATATAACAAAGGTACTAAATTACTTCCTTGTGGTATTCCTATATTAATCGGTATAAACTCACCGTAATATATTATCAATTCTGATCGCTGTTTTTGTTTCCGTAAGGTAGATTTTAAACCACTGCTTAACCTCGTATTTTATTCCTATTTCTTCCAGTTTGTGCAGTAATTTATCATGTTTTACAGTATCAAATACTTTCTTAAAGCCTATAGAAGTCACTATAATTCTGTTTCCTTTTTCAAAATTGGTTCTTATTTCTTCAACAAATTCTCCCAATGTCAATGATGTTGACGTATTCTTTTGTAATCCGTACTTCTCATTGCTAATGATATTATTAACTTACCATGACTACTACTACTACTACTACTACTACTACTACTACTACTACTACTATCAACTGCGTGTATGCAAATAATAAACGAAACACGGTGTTAAAGTAAAATATACGGTAATAATAAAGTCGCGTAATTAAATGATTAATTTCGCGACAGGTTCAACATAAACGACACGATTTCATTTTATTTCATTTATTAACGACGACGCATTAATTTAACCGAACCATTCTGATAACGGTTAAAGTAAGAGTCATCAAATCGAAACGTGTCGTAAAAAAAAAGACGAGATGTAGAACGGGCTGCTTACAAAATGAGACGTATTAACATCTCTACCGATAAGAATAAGAATAAGTTGATTTATTCGTTATAAAGAAAACTACACATACATAGACACACACATACATATATATATATATATATCTACAATGAGCGTATATATTTACTTCGAAAGTGCTCTTTCAATTAAACAATATGTTCTAGATTTACACACACACAAAAAACAAAAACAAGTGTGCAGTAAATTTATTATCGTTATAATTAATTATATCGGTATCTTTACTATAGAAATTAATAATTATGATGAAATTTCACATAAATAAAATGTACCAAAATCATGAAAAACATCTATTTTGTAAACTTTTTCGGCGATAATATAACTTTAACCAAACATAGTTATACGTCGTTACATACCACACCATAGTAACCAACTCCTCAGAGAAAATACTCTAATTTCTAACTCATGTTCTATTCCTTTCATTCCTTTCACAATTGCTTACGTGCTTATACATTGTTCTTTATATAACATTATCGACTCTTCATTAAATTTGTCACCAGACCTAAGTGATTTAGTTTCAGAAAACTCCGATTCGCAAAAAAAACCTCTTATTATTCGGTTACTTTACCAACTAATCTAACGCTGCCTATGGTTTACACCTCGCAGCACATGGTAAGTTAAAAATTATATAATATACATAATTAAATTTCTATCGTACTAGTATTCTTACTATGATAGAAAAGTTGCTCCACTTACTTCAAAATCCAACAGTCTTTACCGTATACAAAAAAAGAAAAAAAAGACTCTAAAGATACTCCTCGCGATATTAATTACGTGCAAGACAGGACAAATGGATCGGATATAAAAAATTTATAGAATTTTCCTTTTGTTAATTGTATTTACCGATTAAACGTTACAAAAATTTTGCAAACCACTATCTACCTATCTCACAACTGAAATAAATTCCGAGATATCCGCATTTAACAGATTAATTCTGTCAATTATATATATAGACCGCTACTCTCTATTATCCATCACTGTAGTAGCAGCTCGTCAGTATAAAAAAAAATCATTGAAAGTTTGCTGTCATCTGACGATACAACGGATAAAGATTTTTGGAAAAATTACATAATTAAGGACACAATTTTTAATGTTGCCATGGGTCTACCTTACAATGTTAAACCTACAAAGTGGGTGAAATAAACTACGGCCTGAATCTACACTGGAACAGTTAGTGTTGACGAAATCGTGAAGCTTTGCAATGACGATCTGCTCAACAGTTACGCATTAACAACTAAAGAAGTAACAGATTGATTAAAGTGTGATAACCAAGGCGAAAGTTGTGAAATTTCGATTAAATGTTGTATCTAACGTTCAGCAGTCCAATAATGGTGAAATTGACGACAAGGAAGAATCAAAATGTAACCAGAACTCAGCAATCAGCCATTCGACGGAAGCTGATGTCAACGAAGCGCATCGATTGGTTTGGAAAACAACAGGAGACAAACTTTACGCAGATCCTACTTCTAGGAAAAATACGGAACATCCACGTAAAGAAATCTCGAACTGCAAAGAAACAGAAGAAAATTGCCGATTTTTTTAAAAGATGTAAACAATCTGACGCACAGTTTTTCAAGGTAATTATACTATATTGCAGTGTATTATATTAAATTTAGAAATAAAAATACAAAACTCTAAATGTTATCCAATTATATATATATATATATATATATATATATATATATATATATATATATATATATATATATATATATATCCTAAATGATTTACATCGTTTAGTACTATATATGTAATTTGTTTTGTAATCGAATTTCTGTTATCCGTCACAGGCCCGGTCCCGAGGGTGATGAATAAAAGAAGTTTTACTATTATATATATATATATATATATATACACTGTTCTTAAGATACAACAAAATTAACAAATAGTGAAAAAAATTGAATTTGCGAATGACTATGCACGCGTTATCATTCTTCCGGCAATAAATAAATGACAATTACGTCTACCACATAACAAGGCAAATAACAGCATACACAAGCGATATTCAACATTGTTCCATGGTAATAATAACAAGTATGAACCATCTAATAGGATTTTTGAACAGTTTAACGTGCCATTGTACACGGCTAATTGATAATCTAAAATAAATTAATCTCGTTTCTGTGCATGATGATCCCTATACAGTAGATGAACATTAAATTGACTTAATAAGGACATTTTTGATTGGTTGTGAAATATGTGAATTCTAAAACTATTTATATATCGCATTTTTTAAAAAAAAAAAAAAAAAAAAACTATGTAGAATAATCTAAAAAGCGATATTGTACAATATAAACAACCTTTAAATTAGCAGTAAAGATCGAAATAGGTCAGTTGTGTATTTTACTTAGTTAATTCATCCGCCAAAATTTATAATAAATTGACGTATTACATAGTAATGATTCTGGAAATAACAAAATAGTGTTAACTACACTTTACTTACGAGTCCGTTAATTATTTCATAAATCAAAGTTTATAATTT
Source organism: Coronaproctus castanopsis (assembly GCA_032883995.1). Lineage (NCBI taxonomy): Eukaryota > Metazoa > Arthropoda > Insecta > Hemiptera > Monophlebidae > Coronaproctus > Coronaproctus castanopsis. The sequence goes on from CM065054.1 coordinate 7,059,125, forward strand.
TGTGTTAAAAAAACAAAATGTTTGACACTGAAAGGGTTAAACAGCTGAACAAATTTTTGATGTTAGTGTTCACTTTTTTTTTTTTACGTCTTCTTTCTTCGTTCGACCGAAATATAATTGTAATAAATTTGATGTAATGATTGCAAAACTGAATCTCCAACATGAATACACGATCACACACATAACACATATATTTAGTTTCGAAACCTTTAGGTTTTTTTTTTTTTAAATTTTTACAATTCTTTCATCTTTTAAAATAATTAAATCCTTAACGTATATAAAATTTTCGATTTTAAATTTTTAAAATAACAAATGGCTTTGAAAAAATTTAGCTTCGTTTTTTTTTTTTAACTACGCCATTATAATTTATTTCGTGTCTCATTTATATAATAAAATGAACACTTGTTTTACTTCTTAACGATTAACTAAAAATCTTACTCCATTAATAGCTAATTACAAAGCAGATAAAGTAGCAAAAAATATGAAGTCATTCGTTCGGAATTTATATAACCGCGTAAGTATACAAGCAAGAAAAAAACTACGTACCCGGATACTAAATTACCTACATTTCTAGAAGGAGTATATAAACATTATTATTATTATTATTATTATATATATATATATATCAATACATACATACATATATATAATATACACACACATATATAATATATATATATATATAACATGAACATTAGTGGCACACGTTATCAATGTTAGATAAATAACCTTTATCTGAAATCAGTGTAACGACGCAAACAGAAATTATCTCTCTGAATAAATTCATGTTTAAAATTCGAATAACCCGGGCATATAACACAAATAAAAACTTCGCTGCAACACATTCCGAATTATATAACTACTTGATAGAAAACACCCAATAACATTGAACACGCAACAAATGCATGTCGATAATAAGTACAACTGTGATGTTTTCATGAGAAACTTTACTAACATCCGTTCACACATACACACAGACGTATATATAATATATATATGTATGTGTGTACATATACAGAGAAAGAGTTAGACAGATGTAGAAAAAAGACATATTAACAAGTGAGTATACACCGGCGAGTCCATAAGTAATGAAACTGTCGTTATGAAACGTGCAAAAAAAAAAATGAAAATATTTCTTCAACAAGTTTCATTATTCATGGTAAAAAATGTAAAAATGCAAATAATAATATTGAATAAATGTACCGGAACAAAAGCCCTCTCTATTTATGAAAAGTAAAAATTCGAATATAAGATATAAATAGTACTGATGGAAAAATTAAACAAAAAAAAAAAAAGTCATTTATAAATTCTGAAAAAGGAAACGTTTAAATGTTACGAAAATAATAATAATTTAAAATAGGTCGAGGCTTGTGTATCTAATATTAATTGTCTGAAATCGTAATTGTCGACGGAAGTAAATTATTATGGTGCGCGCCCTATAACTGATCAATTTTTTTTTGCTATCAGAAATATATAATCTCTTACACGTAGTACCTGTAGAGCACCGTGCATATCGGAAATTTTATTGTACAGGGGGACATTGAAGATACATCCAGGACGTCGATTTTGGACTAATTGCGGTCTATTAAAAGTAACATTTGAGATTCTAAACTGGCGGACAAGAATATGTTAACGTAGGCCTAATGATTGACTTGTAGATTATTAGTTTATTATCCATATTTAGATTTACGCTTGAACATGAGTAGACAGAACAGAGTGCTCTGTCTTCGATGGTCTATATGCTTAGACAAGGTTAGCCTCTTGTATAAAATGACACCAAGGTAGCGTATGTGGCCACTATATCGACGCCGTTGACTAAGCCTGGTCGGTAAAAATAGATTTCGATCGGTGAAAAAAAAAATACTTTCATTTTAAAAGGATTAACAGCAATTTGCCATTTAGAAAAATACTTGATTGTGCCGGACTGTAATTATTCGCAGTAGACTCTGTTATATACACGTGTTAGTAGTACATTCATCCAACTTTTTACGGCTTTTGAAAAACCACCTTTCTAAATTCAGTTCAGTGTCCTTGTCATCAATATTTTCAATCGGAGGGGAAAAAAACGAACGTAGTTCAACTCCATATAAAATAGTCGGAGGAACTCAAACCTGGCGAGTAGGGGATGCACAGGAACAATTTCAAACTGGGTGTCGATCGTTGCAGTATGAACAGACCCGTTGTCGTGCGACAAAGAAAACGATCGATCTTTCCACGAGTTTGAATCGAACATGTGCAATCCTTTCACAGAGGCGATTTAAAACAATCTGATAGAATATCGTATTAACTGTACTTCCTTCAAAAGCTCTTTCGATTATTTTCATGGTCTCTCGTTTTTCACCTTGTCTTCTAGCGACATTGAAAACGAATGTTATTAACGAAATACGCTAGAATAAGACACGATTCATTTTAGGCGACTTTCAATATTTCAATTGTTTTCGCAACACTTTTATCTGCTTTAAAACGAAACTTAATCCGCGTGTTTTTTCCCCTTATTTGTTAATTACGACCGCACTCACGACGCAATACTTGCGCAAATAGCTACAGAATATCGACAATTAATTAGTCAATATACTCGTAAAATTTCATAAATATGTGACATTAGTAGTAGCCATTTCATGTCGCCAATCACGTTATTTATGGGACACAAAACGTATGTAAAGAGAGTAAAACGTACAACATCCTACGCATAAGCGATAAACAAAATTCCACGTAAAAAATATAATGAACCAAGGAGAATCATAAACGAATTGGAGAAACTTTACAACTAATAGCAAATTCCAATTGAAAGCGTTAGAAGAATTATCAACTTTAGCACGTATTGCTTCGTTGAGTATGAGAAACGTGCGAATAGGGTTCAATTAACGGATAAATTCGGCGTATTGATTTCAAATATTAATATAAACATACATGCATGTACACGTGTATATACATATATATATATATATATATATATATATATATATATATATATATGATTCGTTCAGTGTTACATTTAAATCTGCGTTGGAATGCTAAATACGTGTCAAATAGAGGCCAGCAATATAAGGAGAAAATAGTAAATCGTAATTTGGATTTTTACAATCAAACCGCTCTCAGGAAACCACAGGAATATGTTGAATTTCGTTCTAACGTCATCCCATATAGTAGCCATTTGGGTAAATTTATCGGATGTGACCTTGGGCCAGTTAATCATTTAGTAACCCGTTCTTATAATCGTTACAGCATCATAATTACTCTGATATTATTATCATCCTCGTCATACTTATTATTATTTTATGCTATTATTACTATTGTCGATTATTATCGCTATGGCCGCTGTTGTCAAAATAAAATGTTAATAAGGAAATTTACAATGCTGCCTTTTAAAACCGGAGATATAGAAATTGTAAATAACCCCCGCCTCATAAAAAAACAAAAATTCCAAAAAGTTACGTACACACGGATGTCGGTCTTAACCGATTAAATAATCGATAAGAACGCTTTCGTATATTTATCATCACTATTTCCCGGTTACGTTTTGATAAGAATCGTCTTGTTATCTTATTATTCAAAATAAACATTATTCTTTCACCGTACTATTTCTATCCTTCCGATTCATACACTATTGCAGATGCTGATCACATTGACGACTCACGATTTACCATTCTAGTCACAGACACAAAAGATTCTTCCCCCCCCCTTGTTTTTATATGTGAAAAAAGTTTAAAAAAATACAAATGCTCATTTTCGTAATTTATTTTAATTTCGGCATTTATTTTGTTTTCGACAATTTTCGACAAAATAAAATTTGATTCGAAGAATCAGTGAACTCCAATTCGAATTTGTCTGTGGTCAGATCTTCTGTAGCATGTAGCAAAATGGTTCGGCAAATGTCGAAAAATCCGCACTATGGTTATAGAAAATCTGACCACAGACAAATCCGAATTGGAGTTCCGTGATTCTGTAAACCAAATAAATGACTTTTTAAATGTGGAACTTTTTAAACGCCGAAAAAAAAATTTTAATGCCAAAAAATCCGTACTTACATGAGCTTGTAGATACATAATATATATATATATATATAAATACAAAAATACATACATACACATATCAACGCGTATCGTAAAATACGCGTTATTTACGAGATAGAAATCTTCCAATAAGTTTTGAGAACAAACGATATCCGGCAGAAGATGTATGCACGCATAAACTTAACAAAAGATAGCCACCTATACACACACTATATATATAACTTGCACATTCCAGACATACACGTATGAGTATGCATACTTCTACATACGAAGATGATTGTAAAATTATCGGCAGTCATATACGCATGTATATATATATATATATATATATATATATATATATATATATATATATATATATATATATATATATATATATATATATATATATCAAAAATATGTGTTTTCTCCATAGAAGACAGAAGTTTCGGAGAAAACAGTATTTAAAAGGAGATCCATTAGAGACATTAAGTTATGGCACACATACATATTTTATATATATATATATATATATATATATATATATCTCATTTGTCTGCTGAGGGTGTACTACTAATTAAATCATTAAATTAAAAGGAAAAATTCGACTTCCAGATAACTAACACCGCTCTATCAAAAATATACCAGGCTTTTATATGTGTTACGAATTTTCCCACATAAACCAAATTCAAATAAAGCGAACATTCAATTGTCTAGCATATTATATATATATATATATATATATATATATATATATATATATATGTGTGTGTGTGTGTGTGTGTATGTAATCACGGGAGATACTTTAAGACGAAAGTGAACACCACATTCGCGCAATACAATTTCACTGGTAAATTCCGGACGTACTAAAACAAGTAAATAAAATAGTGTGCAACAATCTTATAGGTAAAAATAGGAAGGAAAAGAAAGTGCATCTATTATAAAAATTGTGAAAAATCAATAATTTAACGATTAAAAAAAAAACACGGTATATTTTAACGCTTACTTAATAAAAAAATTAAACTTGGCTCAGAGTCGTGGACATTAAATAAAACATTATATCGAAAACTAGAAGCCTTTGAAATGTCCTGCTGTAGGCGTATGCTCAGGATTTCGTGAATGGGACGTCGGACTAATGCAGCTATCCTAAAACCAATTGGAAATAGAGCAAAAAAGATAGATCGGTTCAAACAATAAAAAGAAGATGTCTTAAGTTCATTGGTTATGTTGTACATTGGAACGGGGATAATAATACAAGGAGTAGTAGCAGGAACAAGAAGTAGGGGTCGACTGCCGACCCGTCTTGAGAATTACATCAAAAAGGTATAACGGGGCAGTCAATGCGGCAGCTAATGAAAACCGCGCAGTATAGAAATAAATGGCGGAATTTAATTGGGACAGGATTGGCCACAACGTCTGAAAACAGACAACGAAGAAGAAGGAGAAGAAACGAACAATGTTGAGCAACCTCCCACACACACAAAAAAAAAAAACGAACAACAATAAAAGATATACAAACGAAACCGAAAAATTGGATAAAGTCATAATTCAATTTTAAAAATATCTAGCAGAAAATAAAACACTAATAATCACGGTCAACAGCTTCAGAGATACGAAATAAATAGAATACATACATGTATAAAATTAATTAAACTTAATTTGCCATTTGAAATAATCAATGAAAATAGATCGCTTTCGGGCACACAATTTATTCCATCACATTTATTCCAAATGACGGTTTTCAAATAACAAGAGGCCCCGACTGGCTTCAGTTATACCTGGATTGGAAAAATTTCAGGCACAGACTATGCGAATTCATATCCCTCTCCAATTTATTTTACCGTATTCATACAATTTTTCCAATAAAAGAACATCTTTCATTCCTGAGAACTACGTTCTTTATCCTCCGTAGCTGATCCGGGCTACATTCAATAATATTATCATTGAGAATTTTCGTACGCACACCGCTATTTATACAGATGAATCGAAGTCGGCTCAGAGAACTGGAGCAGCAGTTTTCATCCCATCTCTTAATATTAGCGGAGCATACAAATTATCTGATCTTAGTTCCGCATTTACCGCTGAGTGTGTAGCAATATTTATATCCTTATCATTTTTAACTGATACGAAGCTTCTAGGTAATTATCTCATTATCACCGACTCACGAAGCATTTTAAAGGGTATTGAAAACGAAGGGAAGGCGTCAGATTCATTGATTTCATTCATTATGTTGAAAAATCATATGAAAAACTTGAGTATATTTGTGCCTTTCTTGTGGGTATCGGGGCATCGAGGAATCTCCGACAATGAAATTGTGGATTCATTAGCTAAAAGTGGGTATTCCGGTGGTGTGTATTCTCTTTAGTATCTACACTTGATATCATAAATTTTACACAGTCGGAACATAAGAAACTCTGGGGATCATATGTGAAGTGTATATAGCAGTGGCCTCTTACTATGTACTATCAATTTTAACCGTCTCTTTCTAGATTTCCATGGTTATACTTTTTTAAAAACATGAAGCGGAGAGGTATTGCCGGATCGTCTGTTCCTTATACAGCGTATAGAAACACCTTATTTCTCGCTACATGCTGGAAGTGCAATTTGCAATCCTGATTACGTGTTCTACGAATGCCGTTCTTTAATAACCTAACCTTCTGAACTCTATCTTAAATTAGTGCGCGTGTCTCGTAACGGTCCTCCGTATAATGTATTGTACCTTCTTCATCTTGAGAATTTACGTCTATTTCCGTACTTAGCGATATTTCTGGAGAAGTTGTCTGAGTTTATAGAAATATGAGTTAGTAAATACAGTATCACGTTCAATAGACCGTAAGGGCATCTCCATTAAAAAAAAAAAAAAAATTAAAAATAGATAAATTAATGAATGAAAAAGATTTCTTACATATCTAATCCATATTCTTCTATTCAGTAATGTAAAATTTCGAAAATTACTCAATATATATATTTTTTTAAATCTTATTTTAAACGCATACTCTTAATCACTGCTACCCGCATTCTTTGATATAAATTAAATACACGTGCAAATGGCACTCCATTATTTTTAAACTGAAATAAGTTTTTTTTTATTCTCCATTTTCTTTTTCTATATTATTCAAATATCGTGTAGAGAAAACTTAATTTTTAATAAATTTAAATTTCCATACATTCATATTATATATATATATATATATATATATATATATATATATATATATACACTACGCAAATATATACGCACGTGCACGTGTGTGTGTGTGTCAAGTATGTATAAATCAACTTTTAACGTTGCCTAATTTGTCTTTATTTTACTAAAAATTAACAAATAAAAACTTACTGCTTGCGCATCTAAAATTCCATTCGAATGTTGCAAGGGCTCCGAGTTTGATTCTACGTTGGTTACGCGACCGTTAGACGATGTACTAGATACGCTATCCTTAAGCGAAGTTTTTTCTACATTCTAAAAATGTAAATTGAAGTAATAATGATAATGATTATAACAATAATAATAATAAATATTGAAAATTTTTTGGGTCATTTAAGTAAAAAATTAAGAATGAACATATTTTTACACATAGCAGTATGAAAATGATGTACCGTTATATTTTCAACTATACATTATTAAAAGTAGTCACAAAGATCTGAGGTTATGAAATATTTTCGAAATACATTCAATTAAGATTTTACTAACTTAACACTGGGATTAAAAATTATGTTTAAAATTCTTACACACGCATAATATATATATATATATATATAATAAAACAAAATAACAACAAAGTTAATCACGATGAAAATATTTTACAAACGCAAAACTTTTCTACAATTTCGTCATTATCAAGAATATACAATAAATTTTACATACAAATTCATTATATGTAACGTTTATTGTAAATGCTTAATTATCGAAAAGCTTTGTGTTAATAAAAATTTTTATAGTGATTAATTTTGTTTTTATTTTATTAATTCATAAAATCACTACTCTTCGATATACCAATATATTATATATATATATATATATACATACATATATATATATATATATATATATATATATATATAAATATATATATATATATAATATTAAATGTGTTTAAAATTGTCTTTAATGTAAAGAACTGAATTTTTTGATAATTTCGCATCGTCGGAAGCTTATTATTATATATTTTTCGACGTAGAACTGATTTTATATTTAAATGTAAAAAAAAAATAATAATTGTCGAAGGACTAATAATTTTAACTGAACTGTATGTTTTTATATTTTATCTATTTTAAAAAAACATATTCGTAATAAATAACTGGACGATATGAATAAGGTTTATTAGTCATTATTTTCTTTAGAATTGAAAACATATTTTTCAAAACACTAACACGAGCAACAATGAACATGTAAGTAATCGCTTGAAAATAATTTTAAATAATCAGCGATTATAAAATTAAGTTAATATTAATGCAATTATATATATATATATATATATATATATATATATATATATATATATATATATATATTAGTAGTAGTTCACTGCACTTATCAAATATTTAACGAAGCTAAAAAAAATACACATGCAAACAAAATTATAGGAATCACAAAAAAAGCGTGTTGAAAACTCTCGAGCAATTAAAAACTATAAAACCCTAAACTAATACACCGAAAGCATGAAAAAAATAAAAATTACAAAATTTACATTAAAAAAAAAGGTTCAAATGCGCCGGAATGTATTTAATTTAATAAGTGGGGTGAAAAATAAGAGAAGCATCGCGTGCAAAAAACTCATTAGCACTGAAAAAGCGTTATTTTAATTTTATCATTATTATTATTATTATTACTATTATCATTATGCCATTACAGATATTATAAAACATCTAACATTTTGAAATAAGGTGTTGAATTTTTAGGAACTGGTACGAAATATGTTGAATTTTGTTTTCAAAAATAAATTTAACTTCTCTATTTACAACAAAATAGGTAACACACGTAGTGGTCACTGTGAATATTTCAAGTTACCAAATTTTAATATATCCCATATTTGCACTCAAGCTATTTATAGAGATGCTGTGCTCTTTAATTCACTACCGGCGGTTTTAAGAATTTATTTAATTAATTACAAGCCTCAAAGGCTTCGATTACGTTGCGAGTAAACGCAGTCTTACATCATTTTTCCTAAGATATGCGCTCGATTTTGTTTTGTTTAATGTTCTTGTAATACATTATACTTATCGTTTATACTCATTTACTTCATTAGTACTTTGTGTTCTTAATTTTAATTTTATTATACCTTCGAAAATTTTTTTAAAACATTTATTTTATAATTATTGCTTAGAAAGTTTATTTTGTATGAAATGTATTTTATTATATTCGAATCTGCTCGTTTCATTTTAAAGTTTATTTTGTATGAAATGTATTTTATTATATTCGAATCTGCTCGTTTCATTTTTAACTAATTACGTATTGAATACAAATTCCACATTTAGTTACCTTAATATACGGTGCTTTAACACCTCTTTCGGTAATTTTTGTAATTATGAAAGTATTTCATTAATTTTTATGTTTCGTTTACAAGTTTTATATTTTAATATACCGTAATAATTTATTATTTATAATTCCCCATAATTGCATATATTATGTATACGTATGCGACATATATATATATATGTGTGTGTGTGTGTTTGTATGTGTACGTATTATTACGCGTTTGTACTTGCTTTTATGTTCTTACATTGTTTTTATTTTCACTGAGTGTAGCATTTAAATGAGTTTTTCGATGTTGATTTAATTCAATCGATATACGATTATTGGTGTAATTTATCATTAATTTTTTACTTATAGTAGACTTATAGTTTGCGTTTTATTATAAGCTGTTTGAATTATTTTATTTTATCCGATACTCGCGCATTCGTGCGCAAAGCTTTTTATATATATATATATATATATATATATATATATATATATATATATATATATAAAAATAGTTTCATCGTAAACGTTAATAGCGATAAAATTTGATTTGATCTAATTTAATTATTATTAGTAGTAGTAATAGTTAAAAATAGACCGGTGATCTGAAATATTATAATAAACAAATTAGAAACGAAAACTAGATTTTGACTTTTACGAAACCGAAAATAGTAATACGTGTTTCTAAGATATATATGTTCATCATCGGATGAGATAATACAACAAGATTACACTCGTTCAAACAAGGTGCGCAATTAAATAGAAATAATAAAAGTATATTTGGTTAAAGCGCGATAATTATAAATTAAACATCTTCTACGATGAAATTTACAAATAGGAAACAAGTGAAACGAATAGCCCATAGTGTATTAATAATAACCATTTCATCAGTGACCGTGTCCATTATGCGATAGCCGACATTTTAACGATTACAAAATCGAAATCAAAATTATGTTCAGATTAAATATAAATATTATAAACGAAATAGCGCTTTAATTACGGGATTATCACCCGTTCTAGCTGATATTTTTTACACGAACAAATTAGAGAATAATATTAAAAATAATAATATATTGAAAAATAATGTTAAACTAGGGAAATATAGAATAATAATGATAATGATAATATTTGGAACAATTTTATATCTAATCGAAATAACTTTAATAAAAACATTTAATTTATATTATAAATAGGAGGAAATACAATAAGTTTTCGAGATTTTAAAAATTAATATTATTAATAAAAACAAAAAACAAAAAAAAACTGATACGGATATATATATACACATATAGAAAACCGACATAAAACAGACATATTAATACCTAAAGATTCATTTCACCTAAAAATGCATAAATTAGCTAGTTTAAGATGTCTAACAAAAACGATTTTAACAATGATGAAATAAATTAGAGAAAAACATAATAAAACCAAAAGCGATCGATAATAAATATAATTACAGTACTGTTGATAAAATACGGAATAAATCTTACAATAATAAAATTACGGAAAAAGATAAAAATAATTATTTAGGTTCGACAAACTATGTACGAAGTCGCACGTGTGAAATAATAAAAATATTTAACAAATAAAATACAGATTTAGCAATAAGACATAATAGCAACTTATTAAAATCCATTACTAACAATAAAATAGAAGATAGAAATATATTATTCAGAAGTATATAAATTAAATCGATGTAAAATATATAAGAGAAACAGGCAGATACAATCCGCAATAATATTTAAACAACATTCAAATTCGTATGTAAACCATGATGAAAAATCATTATTTGGAAAACGTTGTAAAAAATCAAAACGCGAAATAAATAATATTAAGCGAAATTATAAAATTTTAAACACAGAAGAACGTTTTAAAAAAAATAAAACTACTAGAAACAAATTGAAATAATAAAAGAAAGAGGTACATATAATTGTAAATTCAACGATAAATTTTGATGAAGAATTAGTTCTAAGAAGTATATTGTAAATTTCATTTTTATATTGTACAACTATTTTAAAATTATTTTTTATTATTTTTATTCTACTGGCTATTTTGTTTATGTATACAATTTTATATTGTCGGATGTTTTTATTTTTATTTTATTTCCTATTGTGTTATTATGTATAAATTTTATTATATTGCTGATTGTTTAATATCACATTCACTATCGGATTATTATTTAAACATACTATTTATTTCATCACGTCGATAAGTTTTGTAAATTGTGTATTTTTATAAAATTATATATTTGTTCATAATTTATTTTTTTTTTATATTCACTTGATAACGGATCTTTGTGATTTTTCATAAAGTAAACAATTTTAGCGATTTTAACTAATGCTTTTGTTTATTTATTTTTATTTTTTTAAATCACATTCCAAACTTCTCCAAATAGGTAACAAAATTGTTTATTTTCTGGCTGACATGAAATGTCTGAATTTTTCGAAAATATTTATGCGAACACAGTGAAAATATCTGTTTTAAAAGTCAAGTTCAGTCGAAATATGATAATGTGTTACTAAGAACCTGTGTGTACCTGTTGCTCAATGAACATGCTTGATGATGTTAGACACACACACACACTGAATGTCTAACTTTCTCTGCCGTTCCATCAAAATATATCAAAATATAATATTATCCATTCTGACGTTTATCCTTTAAATAAGCATCGCGTTTCCTTTCTAGAGCTTTCTAATAAAATTATGCGTTTTAAATTTAAATTAGCTAATAATAACTCCGATCGGTTATAATTTTATAATAACCACAATTGATGACAAAAGGGCGAAACAAAAAAAAAAAATAAAGAAAAAATATCAGACTTTTAAAAATTCAAACGTCCACAACAGCGTAACCAACCTTACTGTAATAGAAGTACCGCATTATAAGTATTAGAACTTTGTCAAACGTTCGTATATATACATAATATACATCTCTACATTTTACCTTATTTATAGCTATTATGCTTGTTGAATTTACAAAAATAATTTGTAAATTTCTATAAAAATCTCGTCTTTTATTTAATTTAATCTTATTGATAGAATAATTCTACTATTGAACTTTTTCAATTATTATTTGTTAAGTTTGTCTATGATAAGTCACAAACTCTTTTCGCCCACATCCTCGATGGTTTAAGGGACTATGTATCTCTTCCCTTAAATTTTCCGTGATATTTCTTACTTCTCTAACCAATATCCGCAACTGCCGTGTCCACATCTAAATCTGTTAACGTTTTTCCATTCTTTTCTCGGTATCCGCATTCCGGTTGTTCCATTGATAGGTTTTCTATCGGCTTTAATTTGCTAATCTTTAATTTAGATAGATTCCAGAAATATTTCCAACTACTACATCACAGAAGTGTCGCAGAATATAATAGACAAAGTTATTTATAGCAGACTTCGAAAGCGTATTCAGAAAACTGAACTGGGATTCAAGAGGCGTAACAATAAACGGAGAAAAATGTAATCATCTAAGGTTCGCAAATGGCATAGTTATACTGAACAGCAACTCGGAAGATTTACAAAGTACATTAAATTAATTTAAACATTAATCTCGAAAAGTAGGATTAAAAAGAAATATGCAGAAAATGAAAGCTACGACTAGCATCGCGGTCGATATACCGGTAAAAATAAATGGGAAATATATTGATCAGGTAAAGTGATACACTTATGTAAGACAAAATATAACGATAGACAAAAGAGAAATCATGCAGAAGGAGATACGAAGAAGAATATCCGTAACGTAGGTAGCATCCGGAAAGTTATCTAATGTTTACTTCAAACAACTAGAACAATAAACTGTGTAACCAATATGTTTAGCCGGAATTGAATACGGAGCCGAATTACAAAGGATATAGTCATGAAAATTAAGAAAACACAAACAGCGCACGAAAAAATGATACTTCATACCAAGCTAAAAAATAGAAAAAAAAAAATATTTGGATCAAAAATTAAACAAAATTGATAAATACGGTAGAACAAATCGTAAAGATTAAATGGGCGTGAGTCAGATATGCTGCGCGTAGAAATGATACAAGGCGGAGGAGAAAACATATTCTGTAGTAGCATTCGTTAAATTCTAAAAGGAAAACGAACAAACCAACAACATGACATTGTGTGAAAATTTCAGGGATCAACTATATCCAAGTCGAGCAGAATATAAATTATTGCATATGTTTGGAACATACGTATAAAACCATAAAACCAGCAGTAGGACGAACATAGCGTGATATACGCATTCTTGTGCATAAATATAAATTATATATATATATATACATAAATAGGCACGTTGCTAAGGGTTACATACATTTAGTGCCTTGAACGCTAATCCATTTTATAAGGAAAAATAATATACAGTGGGCTAGTTACGACGTTCGGCAACGAATAATACGATGACGACAATATCATTTATGTATATATATATATATATATATATATATATATATATATATATATATATATATGTATGTGTGTGTGTGTGTGTGTGTGTGTCAGCGGAAGCTTTAGAACTCTGCTCGCATGGCCGAAGTTCTACTTTCATTAGGGATAAAAAATGTTAACGATAAAAAGGCCTCTAAACAACTCAGCTATCCGCTCAATGAGTCGGTAAATTAGTACCAGCATTATTATGATGATGATTACAGCCATCTGGCTGATTCGCCCCAAAGCGATCCTGCACCACGCAACACGATCACTTGCCGGCCTCTTCAAGTCCACATAATTTTGCATTCCAGTGTATTTTAATATAGCGATGGGGAAGTAAAAAAATCCAGAGAAGGTAATTGCGAAACATTCCGTATTAACTTGCCCGTGATGCGTGGTTCGACCGGTCATCTATCAATCTTCGGATTAAGGATTATCAGTTAGGGAACATTACTTACTTACATTATACTGTTTCGATCTAAACAGAAATGACAGTCAAGGGACAATAGAGATTTCAAGGGTTTTAGCGAGAATAATAACGCGCGTACTTTATGTGAAATGTTGATTTCCTAGTGAATACGCACACACACAACGTTGCAAACAAGATGAACTGTAAACGTAAGGAAAACAATAAAATAATTCTTGTGGCTTCAGCTACATAGTGGCGCAACAATAATTAAACAATAAAGGTAGGCAACGTTCTAGTAAATAACAAATAAAATACCACAATCAACAAAATAAACATGAAAAAATTTAATTAAAAATGAATTAGTCAATTTCAATTACTTTGAAACGTATCCACACCTATTTCAAGATTAAATTAATAATATATATATTAAATTAATTATATATATATACATATATATCATTGTTTCTGCCGAATTCGAAACTGAACGAATTTTAAAATTAATTTGAAAAATCAACTTTATACACTATTAACGCTTTAATTTTATTTACAAAACGTTTGAGAATGTAATATGAACTGTATATTGTATAAGGATTATATATATATATATATATATATATATATATATATATATATATATATGTGTGTGTGTGTGTGTGTGTGTGTGTGTGTGTGTGTGTGAATAAATAGAAAATCAAATTGACAGTGCGTAAAAACTTGTCGTAACTGCGGAAGTAGTAGTGGGTGAGAATAATGCTACATAGAGTACTGGAAAAATGGCGATAATACAATTATGTACAAGATTTTGCATATAACTGCGAGAAAAAATAAGTTGGTTAATCGTGAACATAGAATTAATTCTAGATCAGGTACTGGTTCGAGTCCTAGGGCTGGTCGTAGTCCTAATGATTCAAGGGAAAAACAAGTCGATGATTAGCACTGAAAAAATTGAAAATTAATAAACAAAAGTGATAACAACGTTTGTAGCAAAATACTAAATATAGATAATTACGAAAAAGTCAAGAAAACATTAAAAAAATAACGTAAGAAATAATTTACCGGGTAAATAAAGGTTAATTTGCCCATATTGCACTTTCTATTCGATCATTAGAGAAATAATGTTTATTTTAATTCTCTTTTTAGAATTATCATATTTTTATGTATATATAAATATATATATATTATATAATTCATTTATAGGTAGATATATGTATGTTTTGACACGTACGAAAATATACCGATGCAACCTGTCTTCGTCTCATCTTGAGAAGTATGCAATCCACCCCGGTGACCGCTTTAGAAATTGATTGTAAAATTCCCCACTTTCCATTCGACTACAATTCTTAGGTGATAAATATATGTTTAAATTTAGTGTTTTCAAGAATCACACATATCCAGCGTCTTCCTTCAATGGAGATTTACTTTCATAAAACGTCCTCTCCTTTGTACAAGTTCCGAACGTTTATTCGACTATAAAGATTGTACAATTTCCCATTTTTCATCGATTTATTTTCAGTTACCATTTTAAATTAACCATTTATACATATTTACAGACTTCGATGCCTTTAATGACCGCACAAGTTCTATTGGCAAGATTATATACATATTTATACTGATGGCTTTAAATCACCCAATGTGGAATTCGTTCCGCATTATTCATTCCTCGAACGTTACCAGAACCTTTAAAGTATATAAAATTTCTTCAATATTTACAGCTGAGTGCTTTGCTATTCTCAGGGCGCTTTGCTTTTGCGCTTCTTCAAATATCAGCCAGAATGTAGTAATTTTCACGGATTCGTGTAGCGTTCTCAGTTATTTTAAATTCTTCATTTAATACCCACTATTTTCCATCAATCTACGACATTCTAAGAAATATTTAAATATTTATGATCTATCGCTGAAACGCGTTGATTTCAAATATGTGTCGACTTCCAACCACTCAGATGTCCACTGGAATGATGCCGTAGACAATCTTGCTCGAACCGTCCTCGAGAATGGGGTTCATTCTACTTCAACACACCTGTTAGGGACATTTTATCTGAGATTTAGTTTTCACAGAAAGAATTTTGGAATCACGACTGGAAGTATTGCTATTCAACGAAACAATTCAGGAATATTTAATCTTCGATCCCGGGGTAATTCCTTCGTTCCTCAATCTTCCTAGCAACGTAAAAAACAGGATTTCGTTTATTCGATTATTCCATATACGATTTATTCACACAAAAATTAGTCCCTTCGCCATTCTGCATCAATCCTTGCGATGGAGGATCTCCGATAAAAACCACCTATTTTTCATTTGCAGTTATTATAGAATGTACCATTCAAATTCCTATCATGTATTCTAAGTAAAGGAATCCCAACTAATCTCGGATAGATGCTTGCTTAGCTCACAGAACAACAGCGCATGATCATATTCAATTACATATCAGCCTGTATTATAAATATTTAATAAGACGTACCATCCATTTCTTACAGCTCTATGTGGAATCACTAATGCCCATATTAAAAAAAAAACAAAAAAACATCAAATCCAATTGATACGCATAATGCACAACTCGAACTTGTTCATATTTATCTGTCACCAGTTTGCAATTTCGCCTCCGTACACGCGCACAAAATATGGAAAAAAAGCAGAATTTCAGATATTTAAGCGAAATTATTTAGTAAAATGGATTGGACGAAGAGGCGTTGAGAATGAGGACAAGAAAATTGGAAAGAGAATAAGTAATAATAACAAACTAAATATTTAAGGATCTTGATAAATTGGGGACACCAGCAGCACGAGGTAGTTCTTGAACACGATAGCGGAGAATGGAATTTAGATTAAAAATTCGACGAATTTAAAAGAACTGAACGTAACGGAACCGCATATAGGAAGAAAAATGCCATTAAAAATTCGACGAATTTACTAAACGTAACGGAACCGAATATAGGAAGAAAAATGCCATTAAAAATTCGACGAATTTACTAAACGTAACGGAACCGAATATAGGAAGAAAAATGCCATTAAAAATTCGACGAGTTTACTAAACGTAACGGAACCGAATATAGGAAGAAAAATTCAATATACGAAGAAATACTTGGAAGAAAGGGAATGAAAAATTTCGTTCTTTTCACGCGGTCCGTAAATGGCCAAATTCGAAGAGAAAAGAAAATAACGGACAAGCATTCGTAAAGTTTATAGAGATAATTTCGACCGCGCACGTTTATATATCTCTGAGTGAGAGTAGTCATTTTTGAAAATATATTTTTTTATAAACCTTTAATAAATTATTTAATTAATTAATTTTAAAAATGATTCGGCTTATTCCGGTTAAAAATAGTCTGTTAGAAAAAAATTCTTCCAAATTGAATGACACCGGAACATAAACAACCGGAGGAAACTTCCGGTTTTTCAAGGTTAACGACGACAACACCGATGATAATGATAGTAGTCTCTAAATTGGATACGCGGGCGAAGATGAACCGTAATTGAAATAGAATACCGTAAATAATTACGTCTTAAGGTCGCAACACAAATACGTAACCTTGTCAACATGTACAACAACAATAATAATCAACCCTATATACAAATATATATATATATATATATATATATATATATATATATATATGTATGTGTGTGTGTGTGTGTGTGTGTATGAAATCAATGAAAAATTTCCAACCGTAAATAAATAAACAGATATATTCCTATACTTAGGAAATTACGCCGGTTAAGTTTTATTCTCATATAAGCGGGGTTAGGTGTTCATTTAAATAATTTCCAAAAATTTCCCTTCTATTAAATTATTTTCATCGATTTTTCTTTTTAACGACTACACATTTTAGCAAATTCATTCTCCGCACGATACACGTAATTCCACTTGACTCGTATATTTAGATATTTTAATATAATGTCAAATATACGCGTTTTTACATTTTACATATTTAGATACAAAACATGCATTACACATTCAAAACGATTATTGCACGAACGCTCAGTTGTCAAAGATGGAGCCATCATCGTTCGATATTCGCTACTGCAGACATTCTCCGTCAATTTCAGCTGAATTATACGCAATTTATCTTGCTACGGAATCTTTAATGAGCTCTCGTGTTGATTATGTTCTGACTCTTTCCAGCATTCCGCACTCTGACGCTACGTTCTTGTCGGTTCCGAATGTTCCAGTTCCAGCGCCTGACCTTAAGAAATACATCATAAATGAGCTTCTTGCATTATGGCACAAGAAGTAGCAGCTGACGTTACAAACCAACAAACTGCGGCAAATTAAATATTCGATCGATCTTTAGATAACTTCGCCTTCAAGCCGCAGAGGATGCGGTCATCAACAGACTGCGCTTGGCCCATACGCGTCTCAATTATGCGCATCTTTATTCGATAAAACTTTGGCTCCAATGTGTTCCGGCTGTAACATTATCCTCTCCATTTCCTATATTCTAGCTGATTGTCCCTCAGACTACTCGCTTCGAGCGTCTCTTAATCTTCCTCCTTCGTTTCATCTCCTCTTCATCAAAGATGACCATGTTTCATTGTCAAATCTAATTACCTTCCTCACCATCTAGCATTATTTATCCATAGTTGTTGTTTACATCGAAATGCACAATATTAAAAATTAACATATTGGCCCACAAACGGTTAAATACAATACATACGTGTCTTTTCTATATTCTTCGCGCGGAATGTAAATTATAGTAATTTGTTATAATATATAATAGTTCGTACGGAGTAGTAATTGAAGATTAACTAAAACGTCAAATGTACGAATATGCTGGTGGAATAAGCGGATTTCAGGCGATTACACTTAAAGAAGTACCGAAAAGGAAGACGAAATACTTCGAGGTTTTTTTTTTCGAAGAAATCACATAGGAGGTACTTATTTCCGAATAGAGGATTCTCTATGAAGAACAGAACAAGAATGAACTTGTTATTAAAAAAAAAAACTCAGGTAAGACATCACACATCACGTTCTCCAACAGAAAACCACACACAGCAAATGGGTGCTAGTCGACAATAAAGCGATTCCGAGGACGTACGAAGTGAAATATCTAGTTTACCTAGATCAACGACTGACAGTCGCATATTTAAAAGAAAAGAACAGAACTAAAAATTGGGATGAAACAAGTTTATTGGCTATTAGGTTAGGTTAGGTTAGGTTAGGTTAGGTGTCCGCTGCAGAATCGTCTGTTAGCATATAAAATTAGTAAGATAATTTTTACATTGATATAAATGCTCATTTTTGCAGAATACTATACTCGTTTTGGCTAAATATGTGATTTAAATTCGATCTAAAATATCTTAATAACGATTTATGGGACAATTTTTTTTTCAATTCGTACACAACGGCTACAGTTCGCGATTTACGAGAAAAAAATTTTCCCGCGTTTCGTCGATAAAACATTGCGCTTATGAAAAGTGTAGTTACATTACGTCGGATTTTTGAAATGTAAACGTTAGTCTTAACATTATAATTTACACGAATATCTGACAACAAATCAAGTATTACATTACATCGATCCGAGTACAAATTATTATTATTAGGATTTATACGTAATTTGGAAAATTACTAAATTTTGAAATATTATATACATTTTTGAATTTAACTCAACAATAGCGACCATTACGCGATTACTCTATTATATTTCTCCGTGCATCTGTGTATAATTTGGTACTACTATGGTTTTTCGATTAAGTACTAGATTTAATCGGATAAAACTTCATTCAGCTTCGCATTAACTATCGAACGATATATGGTTCTATTTCTATTAAGAAGATTAATCGCACAGGAATTGTACTCATCAATAGATTACGATTTGTAGACATCGTTTGTTACCTGGCCGTCTTTTCAGTGTGCAGCTTAGAGAAAGTCTCTTCTGTACCCTCCGTTCTGAACAACTTGTGATCCCGATCATGTTTTTTTTTTTTTTAATGCTCTGCTGTAACACCGTTACGTTCTGAGCAGCTTCTCTATGTATTACACTTCCTTATAATGTGTCGTATCTTCTCCATCTGGATAATCTATAATTATTCCCCTATATAGCAACATTTCTAGAGAAGTCAATATCTTTGATTAAAATGTAAATAGTCCAAAAATATTCGAAATAAATTTAAAAACGGCGAGTCAAACATTTAAACAAATACGTGTAAGCTCGTGACATTCTGATGACACACTTCAAACAATAAATTTCGTAACTAACCCATAAAAAAAATCGACGAGGTGTATATTATCAGTCGCGATGATGAACACTACCTACACTTATTATATATATACATATATATTCATATATATTCCTTAGACGTAATGAAATAAATGTTCGATTGATAAGAGCGCACCTTAAAATGTTTAAGTAGTTATAAAATTAAATTCAACGAGACAAATGAGAGCCAACGAAAAATTATTTCACTCGCTCAGGAAAGAAAAAAGTATTTAAAAATGATTTTTATTAATTAAAAGAAAAAAAAATGCAGTATGCACCATTCTACATATTGGAAACTTAGACATAATTCAAAAAATCAAATGTGCTTCTCCGAAATGAGTCTATACCGAAGGATATTTAAAAAAACCGTGGACTAACGAGCTATCAAAGCAATGTTATTAAGACAACCAAGTAGAGAACACGATCTGGAAAATGGCATAAAAAAAGGAGACTGCTCTTTCACGTGATTGAAGAATTTAAAAAAATGGTCCGGTCTCAACGTACAAACCTTACTGGCGATATTATTCGACAAAGCAGATAATCGTCAACATCCATTTGATGACACGATACGAGAAAAAGAATTATGAATTACCCTCTATATAATATATATATATATATATATATATATATATATATATATATATATATATATATATATATATATATATATATATATATATACTGTGTGTGTGTGTATATATGTAAAATATATTCGAGACAAATAAATAGATTAAAGCTATTTGTAGGATATTTTAAATCGCTTTACCTTCCTAAAAAGTAATATAAGGATCTTTGTTTTCTATTTAAAATTTATACATTTCTTCAAATGATTTTTTAATGAATAATACGTCATAAAAATATGTTTATAAACAAATTTATGGTTTAGAACACACACAAAAAAAAAACTCATTATCTAGAAGATGAGTTAATCTTTAATCATTTTAATTTTTCGTTAATAACTTATTGCATTAATATACACACTAATATATACGGAGCAGAATTAGTGAAAATAGCAAGAAATAAAAACCGACTACAGCACGCAAAAAACTTAATTGAACAGCCGGATAAAACTCGAAAAGAAAAGTGGTCTCAACTAATAGCTGATACTGATTTCAAACATCATGGAGTCTATTGAAGAAACTGTCAAATAGCAAAATTTCGAAGCCATTGCAAATTATATGACAGAAATAACACGTACCACTGCAGATAAATCATTCAGTTCACAGACTAAAAGAAAATTATCAGACTTAAAGAAGAAAGCTCGTATTCGATTAGAGCTGGCTAAGCCATTTACTAGTGATGAATTATAAACGAGAATTCACACACTGAAATGCCAGAAAACGGTTGGTAAAGACGGAATTCCCCAAGAATTTGTAAAAGATTTTGGTAGTAGAATAAAAAAGTGGTGGTTAGATTGATTTATCTCAATCATGGATACCGGTAAACTACCGAGATCATTTAAGTTAGCCATGTTAATAGCAATTTTAAAGCCAGATAAAGGCCCGACACAAGTTGAAAATTACAGACCAATATCCTGTTATAAATTGTTCAAAAAGTTACTACATAACCGACTGTCAACAGTAATTGAGAAATTTCTACCAATAATTCAAGCCGGCCTCAACCAGGCCAAAGTTCGAACTACTTAAAAAATTTACCGAAATATTTCCACGCAAAACTCTAGCCAGGCTAGTTAATGAAATGATAAGCAATCGTTCTTTCATTGTCTGTCTCGCAGGAAAAGCCAGTAGAGCCTGTAGACTGAACACTGGACTACCACAGGGATCGGTGCTGGTGCCTCTTCTCTTTAACCCGTACACATACGACCTTCCATCCATGAACGCAAATAGAATATTTTATTTATGTAGGGTGATATTGTACTAGCTATCTAAAGCTTATCTTGTAATTGCAAACAAGCCTGGAAGATGATCTGACAAATCCTTTAACATACTTTGAATATTGGCGAACTACAATTGAATAGTTATAAAACTGTTGCATTCTACTTTCGTTTAACTTCCCAGCTTGTCAATATGAAATTTAAAGTATAAGGACAAGATATTAAATTATGAACCAGTGCTCAAATACCTTGGAATACACAACTGAATATAACTATGTGGTTAATTTCAGGGACGACTATCAACGCAACTTGACTGGCTACTAGTACTCAGCAATATTATACCACCGAACATATGTAGGAAAGTTGAAATTGCACGGGGATGGTCAAAGTACAAAGTCCTACCGGAACTCCCAATAAATAAGTATATGCCTTACGGGCACAGATTGAAATCACGAAGTCCGGCATACGCATCTGGTGAAGATCTAATTAGAAGAAAATACGAAGGAACGCGAAGTTTATTAAACGCATTAACAACGTTCAAAGATGAATTAATTTTAAAGATTATTTGATAAATAAATTTTTTATTAGTACTTAAAGTCATTGGTTATAATAATTGTACCCGCTGATAAGTACATCTCAATTTGGCACGGTTCTATAAATCAGTTGTTATATTAGTTAAGTATATTTTTTTAAATATCATTTTTATTTATTATTATTATCTGGTAGTACGGGCGCCGACTGCACTAACGGGACATATGCACCCAACTGTGATCTTGGATCAGATTAAAAAATGGTTCAGTTAATGCAGGAAACGGAAAACATTGAGGATATGGCCGGAGACTCAGATAAGAATTGAGGTAAGGAAAATGTGGAATGTAGTAATTTTTCGAAAAAAAAAAAAATGAACAACAAGAAAGAAGTTAAAATCACTAAACGTTTTCTAAAAATCACAAAGCATTGCGACTATTAAGCCATTATCAAATGAATATAAAATAAAATATAAAGATATATAAATATATACATAAGAGATATAAAATGTAACAATACAAGTTAAATGTTAACACAATTAAAAATAGCATTTATAAAATAATCTGATATAGTGGTGAATGCGGTAAACAACATAATCTATATAATCAGCAATACAAAATTTATTCATAAACATACCAAAAACGCAGAAAATAAAAACATTGTAACGAATTAAAACATAAAATCAATCATATTAACCGAAATTATACAATTTTACATACAAAAAAACATTACAAAAAAAGAAAACTACTTAAAAAAAATGAAAATAAAAAAATAAATAAATAAAAATAATTTATTAAATTCAACGACAAATTTTGATGAAGAATGTTTAGTTGCATCCGCTCGTGCACGTCTCCTTCATCGATGGAAGTCTATGTTCTGTGAAAGACAACTTAACTTTTATAGATCTATCCAACCTAATCTCCCTACCACATCAATTCCCACCTAAAAATAACACAGCTCGGATTTTTTTTTTTCTATCCTGATCAGATTATTGCCTTCCTAATCATTTGTACTCCATCTGTATACTGTCTCGTGCGTGCGGGAACTATAGCCGACGCGCTAATCATGCGATTTTTGCTTGCGATTTGTATAGCAGAGGTAGAGAAAAAAGATTTTACATTTAAATATTTATCCCCCTTCGCGGTTACCTACTTATTGGCCTTGAATAACAAAAACATCCTCGCAGTTCTGGCCACCTATGTGTATATATATCTAAAATTATCTCTAAGTGTTTTGTTTTCCTTTTTCCTTTGTTCTTTTGTTATCTTTATGATATATTTATATGAAAATAGCGTTGACAATGGGTAATTTTGGTTTCCATACCCAAGTCCAATTACTGCAATATAATAATAATAATAATAATAATAATAATAATAATCAATTTTTATATTAGACAGAAGTTCTTATATATTCTTATTTTCTGCGCTTTAGATTATTTTATAAATACAATTTTTAAGAGCATTTGTCAAATATCCGTTATGTCTGATGTTACCGTTTTAGTTGCAGGCCGCTTTGAGAATTTACAAGACATATTAAACCGCATAACGTAGATCAGCGCATCACACGGACTACACATATCACCCAAACCAAATGGCTGGCAGTACATCGGAATATAGAGCATAAAAAATTAAAGAAGAAAAAATTAATTATCGAAGGTACAGAGATTGAACGCGTCTCAAAATTTCAATACCATCATACATAGTTGCAGGAGGAAACGGATAAATCAGTAGAGATGAGAGTACGCGTAGAAAAAGCGAGGAAAGCTTTTCTTAACATGAAAAACTTGATGACTCGGAAAAGAAGATGGTATCAAATTTCAGCACCCCAGCTTCAAGAAGCGTCCACAGATATTTAGTAGCTATGATGATCGGCGACTTTAGACTATAGACAGCGTAAGAAGAAGAAGATAAATTGTATATTTAAATTCATATTTTTACATTTTTTTTATTTCTTATAGGTAGATTGTGTTATCACATTTACTATCGGTTGTTATTCAATTTGTAAATTTTTATCGACAAATTGTATATATAAATTAGTATTTTTACATTTTATTACATTTCTTATATATCGTATATATTTATATATTTTTATATTTTATTTTATATTCACTCGATAATAACTTAATAGCAGAAAAAAGATTTAGTGATTTTTAGAAAAAGTTTAATGATTTTTAATTCCTTTATCGTTCTTCATTTATTTGTTCATTTTTTCCCTGTACGAATGTTTGCGATTAATAAATACATATAAGATGTTCCCTCCGAAAACATTAAATAAAACGTGTAATTATATACAGAATTCTATTTTATAATAGTTTACAGCGAAGTTTATTATTATTAATCTATAATAAAATAGTACTAACGTAATTTTTAAGCGTTTTAATTGCGTTTAAAAATTTTCTGTACGAAATTGTCTAATTTAAACGACTACGAGCATGTTTCTTTAAATACATATTGTATTATAGCATTTTATGTTACTGAAGGAATGATAACGTGAAAATATCATTAGCTCGAACAAGCTTCATAATTATATAAAAAGCAATCAAAAACGTTATATAATATATATAAAGAATTCTACTGTATATATGTCATGTACAATATGAAATTTACACACACACACGTGTATGTATATATATATATGTGTGTGTGTGTCTACGTGTGTTTAGCTTACAATACAAATTTACTAATTGAAAATCAGCGCAATATAGGGCAATTTAACGCAGTATCGTTATCATAACTACACGTCACTATTTTTATCATTTTTTCGAGGAATAAAATGTTATTACCTGCGCGAACTAACTAACGCAATATACGCGTGTATATATATATATATGTGTGTGTATGTGTGTATGTGTAAAACACATACACACAAAACGGATCAAAGTAGAACTTCTGTTACGGAAATGTTTTCGAAATTCGGGCATGTGTGCCGATACTAAAAGAAACAGAATGTTTATATATTTAAACACAATAATGAAATAAATAGTAAAACAATTACATATCGACAATATTAATTAATAAATCGAAAACAGAATCGCAAAGTAAAATATATTAGCGTGATGTATAGTGAGGTCACCCTTGTTAAAACTAATTAGTTTAAAAAATAAAAAATAAAAAAATACTTATATATTTAGTCCTCATGTAATATATAGATAAAATCAATATCCGCAACAGTTATTATTGTAAATATAGACGAAAATATTAGTTATAAAATTACGTTTTCCACGCGATTTCTTTTATCTGAGAAAAATGGAAAGTTAAACACACGAATATCGATCGAGTAAAATAGATAGATATAATGTAGGATATCGGATTATATTGGTAGTGTGGAACAGATAGACAGGAGAACATTGATAAGATATATATATATATATATATATATATATATATATATATATATATATATATATATATGTATATATATATATATGTATATATATAGACGGGATGATTTAGACAAGTCAGACGGATAGTACGAATGAAAGACTAAACAGATAGATGAAATATATAGATAAGACGAACATAGCAGATGAAATAAATAGGATGGATCGGAGTTGTAGGATAAATTAGAAAATTGGGACGAATTAGAGATATAAGAAATAAACAACAAAATGGAGTTAAAATCACTTAAAATTTTATCAGAAATATTTTCGACTATTAAACCATTATCAAGTGAATATGAAGAAATAAATTATAAAAATATTACTTAGATACAGAGTGTACTAAAATTATAGTGATAAAAGAGTATTTTCTAAATAATCCGATAGCGAATGTGGTAAACAAACAATCAGCAATATAAAAATTTATGCAATAAACACACATACAATAGCAATTAAAATAAAAATAAACAGAAACATCCAACAATATGAAATTTTAAACAATAACACAATACATCTGAAACTTTTCAAATTATGAAACCGGATTCGGGTAAGGAATTATTATATAATAGCTTAAGAATAAAATATATACTTAATGATAGTGATATTAATACAATATTTAAATATTTAAAAACTATGATTAAAGTTAAAAAAAAAAAAAAAAAAAAAACCCTAACAAAAACTAAAATACGGTTTAACCATAAATGTTTATGCGATAATACCATTCTTAATTATGCTAAAGTCGTCTATTTTAATAATAACTGTGTAAAATAGCACAAATTGTTAAAAAGATAAAGCAGAAATAAGATGCAGATTAAGACAGAAATAAGTTAATTAGTATTATAAAAAATAATTATGTCGAGAAGAAATATATACATCAGAATTAGGAGAATAATTATATAAAACAAGAAACAAATAAACATCGTGATTCCATAAATAAAATAAATTATCGGAACAACAAAATCCTACAATTAAAAATAATTATCACAAATTTACAGATAGAGTAGTTAATCAAATGTAAACTGAAAACAATAAAAAGTTACGATTAAAATATATAAATAATAATAATTATGAAAAAGTATCGAGAAATTAGCTGCAGATTGTGAGAATATAATCCAAAATACTGATCAAGTTGTACCAAATAGCTTTAACAGTATAAATAAGTAACGCCTCAATAAAGTTACAACGAATAAATGTTTTTAAACAGAAAATCAATAACAAGAACAAAAATAGAAAATATAGAATTAAAACGAAAATCAAAAACTAATCATTAGGATATCGTGTTATTGTTTACGTATAAATTTCATATTGTTGGATGTTTTCGTTTAATTTCACTTTTATCTGCTTATATCTAAAAATTTTTATATCGCTAATTATCGATTGTTTACCACATTCGCTATTAGATTATTTTATAGATAACTGTTTTATCACGTTGATAATTTTTGTAAATTGGATATCTAAGTAATTTTTTTTTTCTTAACATCTATATATGTTTTTATAATTTACTTCTTTATATTCACTTGATAATAGCTTAATAGCTGAAAAGCTTGTGATTTTTCAAAAAGAAAAAATTTTAGCGATTTCAACTCCTTTTTTTGGGGATTATTTTTATTAAAAAAAAAAAAAAAAATCGCAACGTTCTAAACTTTTCAAATTATGAATCGGATAAGTGTAATAACGAAGATAGGAAAAAGACACCGTTTTATTATGGAAAGTAGAATTACGTCAACTCTATCCTATTAGGCGAATTTCGGACGACCGATTTACAGTTTGTTGGAAAATTAACTGCATTTAACCGGCGCCGACTAATCGCTAAACAAGAGCTGTCGCATTTTCACAGGATGTTCAAAACCGACATCTGTCAATAAAATACGCGCGCTTTCCGGTATTGCACTACCTGCAATTAGACGGCAAATAGCTGCCATCATTGAAAAGAGCAAACAGAAAACGGATAGCCGACATATGATGTTTGGATATAAACCAGTTGAACGAAGATTGAAGTCTCGCAACGGTTTTATGACAGTTATCAAGCCATTAACAGTAAGCCCGGAGGCCGCTCGACATAATGCCTGGAAGGAAAAATGTGATCGAAGAAAAAAGCGAACCATGGATTGAACCTAAGGAGCACGTTACTCCGGGAGCCGAACTAAAATACGAAACATGACTTTCACTAAACAGATTAAAAACGATGGTACGTCGAACAGGAGACAGCGCGAAGAAGTGGAGAATATATGTGGCAACGAGGCGGAATCTATCCAACATCTTTTCATCTGCAGTAGTTGCCCATATATGTGCGGTTTCAATGACCTACTAGAACTGAATGGGAACAGTGTCGCGTTTTACTGGGCAAACACCGTGTCATGCAGAAACATTCTTTATTTGTCGGAGAAAAAAAAAGAGAGGTTTTTTTTTCATGATTTTAGAATACCTTCGGTAAGCGATAAATTATTCTATATATTATTACTCGCTTAAAATTCGAACGACACCGATATGAAGCGAACTTTTCGATATTAAAGAGTTTCCAGATGTTAACTTTGCAGGACGCTTAATACTCGGGCAGGATTTCTCTAATATAACAATACAAGTAACAACTTTCAAATTATATACGTCTTAATTTTTCTATTCAATTATTGTCATTATCTCGCAGTCGGTTTAACTTTTTCAAAACCCAACAGTAAAATGACGCAAGATTTTTTGCAACCACGTTTTCATTCAAACTGCTAGTGTGCAATTCCGCTAAGGACACGTCTAGAATTTCTCTGCGAGGTATTTGTTGTTCCTCAACATCTCGCTGGCTGGTAGGAAATACGCGACATAGTTGGGGCTAGATTTTGAACCTACGTGCTGCTCCGTAGGGAAAAATATATAGATGATCCAGAAATCGAACCATCATGCAGCCAATGTAATTAAAAGTATGGTACAAAGTGTCGACTTGTCTAAATTGGTGAAATCCGAAATATTTAACCCCTTGTGAATTTACGAAATTTTCGTCATGCCCAGCGACATGAAACCCCGTTACGAAAAAAGTAATCATTTTTTGACGAGCACGCGAAGCAAAGACATGGAAGTGGCCGATACGGATCATGTTATCCTCGAGTATTCCCATCATAGTAATTTTCGTGTTGCATTTTATCAAGCACAGCCTTAAAGTTACGTTTTCTATAAATATTGCATTTGTCTTACCTCTTCAAAATGCCGAAGTATATACGGCCTTATACTCCTATATTTCAGATTCTGGTATCATTATTTAATTTTACTCATCCCTACATTACTTCTTAATCTGCCTAATTTATAAGTAGCCCTTTCTTATTTATTTCATAACATGCAGATATGGGTAAACTGTATGGAAGCCAAAAAAAAAAATATTTCGTTCCAAATTGTTAATTTTCAAATATAAACTAAGAAAAATCTGCTTATTTATAATGTTTCCCCTTTTTAATTCATAATATATTCCGTATTAAAAACGAACATTCCTCAGTTGTTTCATTCATTATAGTGTCATGTCCGTTATCGAACGTTTGCTCACACGTTGACAATCCTACGTCGGAGTCTACAACTGCTCGGAACAAACTTATCCTCAGTGGTAAATTATACTAATCGGGCAGAGGTTGGTCTTTTTTCTTCCCCGTGTTGGTTATTCTTTCATCGCATTAACCTTTACGACTGCATCGTTCTAGGTGTGTCTCATTACACGGATACTTCCTCGCATTTATTCATATTTTGTAATACTTCCGTTTATGCGAAGTATTCTACGAAGGTATCCAGTTTTCGCTCGATACTTTTTTACGATTACCCAGCTTACAGAACTGTACAAACCGAGAATATGTAACATTTTTATTAATTTTATTTTCAAATCTAATTTTATATTTCTACTACTACATCTAAGCATTCGCTTCAGTTTCAGGAATGCGCTTCTAGCTTTTCCAATTCGAATTTTAATCACTCTTTGCGTGGCCACATTGAAGAGCGCCCGGGACTCCGAATTATTCCTGCCTGAACTCGATCGATGTTTGTGGAGGTACGAACCATTTTTTTTTTGTCCAGGACGTTTTTTATCCGTTGCAGAAGCTGTTTCTCGAAAGTTTTCAAACCTCTTTAAAATTTAATTGCGAGATGATATAGGTTTACACCGGTAGACCTTTTGGTCAGACTATATATAATTTTCGGGGGAAAAAATTATTTCATTAACCCCGACAGTTTTAACGTCGTTAATTACATATTCCGTTTTAGGAGATACAATTAAACATACCTACATAAAGTGTATATATAATGAATTTTTATATATTTAGGGTGAAAAATCAACGCTACGATAATTACGTTATCTGTCCTTTAAGTGTGATCGTGTGCGGGGTACTTCTTTATATTACACCATTCAGGATAATTTTATGAGTTATGTAAATATTTTTAAAAATGAATATGAGTATAAACAATTTTCTGGTTTATCATTGAAATTCCTTGTACCGTATATATATAATATATATATGACAAAATATGGTTTGTATAATAAACCCAGTCCTGATAACGCAAATCCAAAATAAAATAATCGCAAATTTCTACGTGTTATCTAATATGTTGTGCTCCGCCACCGAATACTGTTATTCTAATTTTTTTTTTACTGCCATTTAGCACATATTACATACATGCGATATAAACGTGTAATATTATAGACAATAGATCTGCCATTATCTAATTGATTCTTAAATCATTCGAATCAAACTAGAGAGGGCTAATGAAATTTTGCGTCCGATTTTTAATGAATTGGAATAATAATTGTTTTTTCAATCTTACAACTAGTTACGCGACAATCTAGTAAGTCTGTAATGACAAGAGAAAAAGAAAGTGAAAAATAATTTTAAATTGGGGGGATAAATTTCCGGTATGGATAAAGTTGAAAGTTTTGTACAAAGAATTCAATGTTAGGCGATTTTTTTCGTGGAGAGACCCTAAGAACATACGTCCACGAGATCTGAAATACTTGAAAACTCGGATTTCTGAAGAAATTTCAAAAATTCATCGACCCATGCTCGAAAAAGTCTTTGAACCGTTGTTTGCAGCAATTAATGCAATATAAAAAAAATAAAAATAAAAAAAATAAATAAATAAAAATGTTGTAAAAATACTGAATGGACGTACTGTTGCAAATAGCGGGGTCATCTGAACGATATAGTGTTCGGAAAATGATTGTAAGATAATCTCTCGTTTTCCTATTTTTAAAGAAAATGTCATTCAAAACTTTTGGTCTAGTAGTTTTTAACTAAAAAAAAAAAAAAAAAAAAAAAAAAACATCTGTCTTCTCTGGGTCACCCTATATTAATATTATATAATCGTATGTATGCGTAATGCGCGATATCATATATACATAAATACGCACATATATTAATAGTAGTGATAGTATACGCGTGCGTGTAAATGAAATAAATTTACCGTATTATCTTGTAGATTCGTTTCGCAATTGGTAGAATTTCGTGAATACGAATCGACTGTCGAAACTGTCGCGCCATTGGTCAGCTTTTTACGATCCGGCGTTTTTAGATAGATTACGCCCGGTAACGAACCGTTAATGATGATATTTTTGGATTTGTAGTAAATTTCGGTTTGTTGATCGACTACCAATAATTTAGTTTCGTTCGGGATTGATTTGATCCTTTGCACTACTTGTCTGTGGTTTTCATTCGATATATCAACTTCGTTTACTTCTAAAATTCGATCACCTTCTTTCAATCCGGCTGCTTCTGCTGGTGAACCATCGTCTACCTTTCCTACGTATTGACCGGATCTGCCTTTTTCCGCGTGTAGATTAAAACCGTATCCGTCGAAGTCGTCCCATTTCATTATATGACATAGTCGAATATTACCGCAATTGTCAAACTATGCATACATACATATACATATATATATATAAAATAAGAGGTTGAAACATAATTAAAAATAATAATTAAACAATCGACGAAAAGAAGAAAAAAAAGTTGAACAAAATTTAAGCAATGAAAAAAACACACACACACGTTAATGATATAGAACAAGTTTCGAAAATAAAATTATATCCCGAAATAACAAATCTAATTTAAAATCCATGACGACTGTTTATTTAACTACCGACCTAATTACTCGGGAAACAGGTCTTTTTGGCTATAAAATAATTTATCCAAGTTTAAATTTTGGTTAGCTAATTTTTATTTTGTTGGAAAATATTATTGCCCTGCCGGCACAGGTTGTTGTCGCTAGAGTGTTAATTCTCTAGTGAGTACAGTAGTCACTCGACCGTCGTATTATGATGCCAAGGGGCGAAACTAGAACCACAGAGTTGCATACGTCCGCGTCGTCTAGAGTGATAATTTTCTTATTTAGCTAGACTCATTTAAAAAAGCAAAATCGGTACTCACGACACATCACTGATAGGGAAACGAATGAAGTTGTCTTGCCAAAGGTATTCCTCCTACTAATAACCGTTAATTCTGCAACATTGGGGAATATTCGAAAAAGTGCATCAGGCAACGGCGATCGTTCATTGACTTGAAGCTCCCCCATACCTTCGAAGATATGGAACTCTTCTGCAGACGAGAACATACGTACAGAATTCTTGTTTGTAAAGTCGCCTAACTCGACTAAAAAATATCAAGGCAACTCACATCAAATATTTAGCATATCAAATGGGATCCATCGGTTGAAATTAGGTGTAGAATAGAACGTACGATGATCATCTACTTCCAAAAAATGTTGAGAATACTAACGAACCGATAAGTCTTCATATACGCTTATATCTTTAGCATTCCGCTGTATGGTGCTAAATCATGGACTATACCCGCGACATAAATACTAGAAGCCTTCGAGCTGTGTGCTTTTAGTATTGCGAAATTTGTTAACGCTGTTAAAATATCGAAATATATCGATCATATAAGGAGAAATAGAAAATAATACGAAATGCTTCATGGGTCACGTAAATGGTAACCGTGTTCGCGGCCGTTCAATAAAAAACCTGATAGACGATTTGAAGATGTGGTTTAAAATGGACGCTATCGAAATTTTCAGAGGCATTGTTCATAGAGATCAGATGAAGGTCAAGCAAATGATTACCAACGTCTTTGGAGGACAGGACACGTAAAGAAAAACAAGTGTTTGTTTTTTAATTCTAAAAAATTGTTCTCTTGGCTTCCTGTTTAATTTATTTACAGGAAGTGTTACTCAATTTACAGTTTATAATAGTTTTCAAAGTTAAATCTTTAATATTAAATATAGTAATACGATCGCTTAGTTTTGTCCTTCATTTTATATAACACGTGCAGTATTTATTGCAATTCTATACGTTATTATTGTTTTCATTGATATATGTGTAATCTGACACAATTTTCGCAAAAAATCATACAGCTATGTTCCGTATTTACAAAACTATTATAATTTTTCGGCGTTCTTACTCGTAAACATTTACGTTATTTATAAACTAATCTAACTTTACAACGTTTACACATATGACGAAATCACGTATATTTCCATAATGGGTTTTTTTTCTTCCTTTAGTTAAATCGCACTTCTATTTGGTAATTTTAATATTTTATGCAGATGGCATGATTAGTAGCCTACCCATCGATAATTGCTAAAAACAGTCATTAAAATTTTTCTCCTAGACTAGGTCCATCGGCTTAATTCTGTCAAGCCGCCGAACTTCTAGCGAATTATCCAGCAACCCCATCGCCATGTTGTTCGAATACGCCTTTAGTCTATGAACATAATGTTTTGCGTCACTGGATATTACTTCCAGAAAAGACTTCGTTCTAAAGTTTTCATGTAGCGTTAATTTGCTGATGTACCACGGTGCATTGACAATTATCCGGAGGATTTTATTCTGGATCCGCCGAATAATCGATATGTTGCTGTTTTCAGAACAACCTCATAATATAACGCCAAACTGGTTTCAAAACGGAATTATAAATCAATAATCTATTTTCAGCAGACAATTCCGATTTCTCGTTTAATAATCAGTACATTTGTCTCAGTTTTAGATTTAGCTCAGTCCGCTTTGCTATTATGTGTTTCCTCTCCACGTTAGACGCTGGTCAAGGTACATACCGAGATAGTTTATAACTGATTTCTGTGAAATTGCAGCACCGTTTAGGACAATGTCTTTTGTAAGTGAAGATTACTCGTTTTAATTTACTTTCATTGGTATTAGGTTAAACTACAACGAAATCTCGTTCACTGCCTGGATAGTATCGCGCGTTCTGACGGGGCATACGTCGGAACACAAAATCACAGTATCATCAGCAACATTCGCTACCTCTGCATTAAAAAATGTAGGAATATCGGATGGATGAGTAAATGAGGTAGAGTAGGGGTTCCAGCACGCTACTCTGTGGCAGACATCTGCCTTCACCTGATATTACCTCAGATGAATCGTTCGGTAATGCTGATACGATAATTATGTAAAATATACATTTAGATTTTAATCAGAATAAGTACTTAGAAAAAAAAAACCAAGACATAGTGATATATAAAAAATACAGACGTGTTCCAAATTAAGTAGAACGTTGCAAAAAAAAAAACTAATAAAGGTACATAGCTATGTACTGGAAGATTTTTTTTATTTAATAAGATAAACGAATTAAAACGTTTAAAGCTTTAAAGCTAGATTGATTAAAACATAGAAACAATTTCTGGAAGTTCAAAATCTGCTCCAGTAAAGGATATTAAAGTATTGGAATAAGATTTCTTGCGGATAAAGTGATATTTTATTTAGGACTATATTTTAAGATGCAGGTTAACAAGGTTTGCGATAGCGAGGAATGGCGAATATATTAATTTTTACATAACAGATAAGTTTTCAACCTAATAGATCGTAATTTCAATATTTGGGGAACGGAACTGTTTACACGACCAAAAAAATGTAGAAATTAAAATTAGAATCTTAAATAATTATTGGCATTGTAATTTTAACCGTGTTCATTGCGAATCGCAATAAATGAAACCATGTACGTAAGAAGTGAATTACAACATATCGCTGATACATATTTACCGTTTCGATAAAGGATTTAATCAGTTATATTGGCTTACACATGACGTTATATCGTGGTTAAATACTACTGGTTAATAATAAATGACATAATAATAATACTGGAATAAGAGGTAAAACAAAATTCATCACTGATAAGTCGAATTCTACGAGGTAACCAAACGACTATTGCCTATGGTTGAAGAAGAAAAGAGGGAAATATTTACTCAAAAGTTTATAGAAAATCTAACAATAAATACTCGTCCACGGGAAAACTTATCTACTGGCAAAACAAAAACAAATAGCCGAGATCCGTTGGATTTTAATTTTGTGAAGAGTATTTCATCAAACTACGTTGAAATAAAATCCCTTGATCAACAAATTAACAAATAAATATACAGAGTCAACATTTGATTCGCAGAGCTGTTAAAAATGCATGCGCTCGCGTAAATGCTACGATAACTTTTGAAAATTGCTAATCTCCTTAAAATCAAGCAACTGATTAGAGATAGAAGATAAATATCAAAACGTATGAAGTATAAAACTCAAACTACATTTAATAGTATAAGTAATAAACTGAACAGATTAATTCTGGATATAAAACAAAATAGTACAGGCAACTACCTAGAGACATTAAGTCCAAGTGAGGATAGCAATTACTTTCTGTGGAAAGCAACTAGTCGCTTCAAAAAATAAATGATCAAAGTGGACGAATGATTTTAAGCTCAATGGGCAAAAGTCTTGTTACCTTCACCCTATGCAGGCAGGATTCTCAATATGTAGTGTACATAAATAATCAAAACGTACCAGTCTCTAACTCTGCAATGTACTTAAAGCTACACTTGGATACTAACTTACCTTGGAGGATATTGATGCAAAAGCTCGACAAATCAGGAAAAAATACGGCAAATGTACTTAGTCGTAGGGCGACATTCAAATATGAAGCTATAAAACATACAGCTAACTTATCAGATTATATATGACCAATCTGGACGTATGTAATTCAGTTATGGAGACGAGTCGAAGCATCGAACAAACGAATTATTCAAATGATTCGAAACAAATTTCTTCGTTTGATAACCATGCCAGTTGGTATGTACAAAACGTTACACACAGACCTGAAAATTAGGTGGGTTAACGAAGTCATCGTTAGTTTAGCTCACCGACATGATAAAAGACTGTATGATCATCAAAATCTAAAAGCATCGGTACTCTTATTTATTGATCAGAACTTAAACTTTACTACTCAGTAGTATCATAAAACATTGACTAATATAAGGATGTATAAATAGCAAAATTTAGTCAGTGGACAACCTTAGTAATGTTAAAACTATTTACTTATTTAGAATTATTTATAAGGTTGTAACATTGATATAGCGTCTTCTAGAGAGCTCATAATTAATATATCCGAAGTTTTAATGTTGACTTATACAGTAACTGATTTACATTTATTATTTTATGTATTTCTTTATTAAACGTATTCAAGATTTTTTCCGACATAAAATACCAAGCCGCGTAATTGTAAAAAATAGAAAGAATTTTACAGGAAATTAATAACTTTATTTATGGATATCGATTACTTGTAAATAACAAACGAATCTTAATGCGCAAAAAAAAAAAACCGATTACGAATTTAAATATTTATTAATGCAGATTTGTTATTTCGGATTCAAGAAAATAAATCCCAGAATATTATAACAAACATTACGCAAAAACACACTATCCAAATTGGCATTAATTAAAAAATAAAAGTAAATGACAATATATTAAAATAACATTGCAAATTAATTTAAAAACTATCTACAATTGTCCACATAAACTTTTTCGTATTTTTGCCTCGAAAAAGAAAATCCACACAACTATATTATATATATTTGCTTTAGTGATATTTCGAATTTTATTCCAAATAACGATAATCAAGTATTCTGATTAGATGTGAATATACAACACAAATAAAACACACGCATATATACACTTATATTTTAGAACTAGGAAGTATATTTTTTCATTATTATAAAAGAAGATAAGTTCATGCCCCCGTATAGTAACGTTGGTAACTTGCATTTAAATAATAAACAAAACATCGAGAAAAACTAAAATGCAGTCTTTTAATAGCATTTCATTTAAATGCACGATTAATTGAAAATAGACGAATATTTGTTATTTATTCACGGCAATTATATATTTACTAAACTTTGGGATTGTTTACAAATTATATTTGAGTAACGATGTGTTTATTTACTAACACGTAATTTTCATTTTTTGTTTAAACTACTACGCCACATAATAAATTATTAATTTAAAATCGTAACAAAACATTAAAGAAATGTTCCTGAAAAATACACGAATGTAAAAACAAATATAAAGTTAAATATTTTACACACTAACGGACAGATTTTATGAATTACATTCGTGTAAAATTATCGGCAAATAAAATATTTCAGAAAAAACTATTTAAAAAAAAAAAAAACTATCGCATAAATGATAAAAAAAACAATAAACTAATCGAAAGTACACTAAACGTTTAATAAAATGGAAATAATAATTTCGAAGTAAAAACAAATATTTATTACCACTAAACGAATATTAGATTCCAATAATTATATCATATACACACGAGCTGAGAAGTAAATTTTCCAACACATTATTATACGGATACGCAATATACCCTTGAGAACGTACTATATCAGACGACACGAATTGTATAGCATAAACCGACTTTTTTTTTTTTTGACATACACAGTAATTCCCAAACGGCTTCTATTAAAGATTTGTATTTTTTTAAATTACGCTCGCAACTACCCAACTTCGTTTTAAAATCATTTAATATTTATAATATGCATTATAGAAAAGGATGCAATTGTAACGGTTACTTACAAGTGAAAAAAAAAACTAATTACAACATAATTTTTTCATCAAATGACAACATTAAAAACCTACCTTCTATGGTGGCGACGTTTATAATAAATGCGTTACAATTACTGTTCTCATAATTTCCACCATTTTATGCGAGATTAATACTAATCAATCTATACAATTTTCAAAGAATTTTATTCGTATCTTTTTTTTTATCTAGTTAACAATTAATTAAAAAGATTAATTAGTGAAATATAACATATTAACTACTACATTTTTAAGTAAATAGATTTTTTAATGAATATTTAATTAATGGTCGGAAAAAAAATATGGAAAATACTGTAATGTCAAAAAATACACATAACACAACTTATACTGATCACAAAACCCTGCATTAGTACACTGTTAGTATTTTGAGACGTTATATTTTTACATAATCAAACACAAATTAATAAAATTACCTCAATTTCTCCGCTTCTTCCGGATATCTGCGAATGAACATCATCAGCTTCGCCATTTGTCACAATACTAGTTTCTTTTCTAGAAATCGTTTTGAAAATTTTCACATTAGGTAACGAACTTTTAATAACAATGTTATTCGATCTGAAATAGTTATCTGCTTCGTTGTCAACGACTAATAACTTCGTTTCATTAGGCGTAGTTTTAATTCGTTGAACCACCTGTTTATGATTTTCGTTCGATATATTCACACCGTTAACTTCGACAATTCGATCTCCTTCTTTTAAACCTGCAGCTTCAGCCGGAGAACCCTCATCTACTTTACCGATATACTGGCCAGGTTTACCTTTTTCCGCGTGCAAATTAAATCCGTACCCATCGAAATCATCCCATTTAATTATATGACACAAACGAATATCGTAAGATTCGGAAGATTGGTTGGACATCTTTAAAACCCGGTTGTTAACAGAGATCAACGAATATCAATCTGCGAAAACACTACCACATTAACGCGTAAATAACAACGACTACCAGCTGACTCGAAAAAAAAACGAACATTTCTAACTTATGGTAAAATAAACTTTTATCACTTCGCAGCAATTCAAACAAGCGCCACATTACGTCACGGAAACCCCTTCATCTTACAACACGAAAACACAGTGCGTAAAACAGACAGAAAAAATCACTTGTTCACGAAATTAACTTTTATCAAAACATAATTATAAAATTAAATAATAATATCGATAATTATTTATTTTTTATTAACCGTCGAAAAACGATTTATGTTATCATATCAGAATTTGTTTTAAAAAAAAACATATCGATTTAATTATAAAATATCATATTCTTGATGAAAAATCAAAATTCTTTAAAATAAATTTTTGCGTTAGGATGAATTTTTAAATACCAATAATGTACGAATAAATAAAAAAAAAGGTATTTTTGTAGAAATTTTAAAATTTACACGTAGACATATATTATCTACCATCGATCAAATTTTAGATCGCATAAAATAAACAGTGTTTATAAATCAAGAACATTCCGACAAGTGCAACAGGCGGTATTTAAATTAAATAAAGGATAGTACAATAACAATGAATACACTGTTAACTTGATAATGTTACGTATGTTTTAATTTTTCTATTCGTTGATGAACTAATTTTTTAGATGATGTTTTATTATTACATCGTGTCGAACTTAATTAAGCTGAATATTTCTAACGGTGTTGTGTGTCACGGCGTGAAATGTATAAGAATGAAGTATTGTCTCCTAAATTGAGTTTTTGGTTTTTATGTTATATAAACCAGAATCGCATTTATTTATTTTTTTTTTTACTTCATTTGTTCCATCTTGATTTGATATTTCTTTTTTAACTTTCAAATTAAGTTATATATATATATATTTTTTTTAGAAATATGGTTTCCAATTTGCGATAAGCGTGGTTACGCATTCAATTATGTCTATAAAAATATCATGTGCACAGTAAATACGTTAGGTTATACGTCATTTAACTTAATTCAGAAGTATATTGTCACCATAGCAAGTGTATGTAAAGTTCTAAAATGACGTATTGCACCGTTCATTTGTGTGAAACCATTATACATAATCTTGTCATTATTGGTACTGTTTCATTTTATAATTGCTTCGTTTATTTAGGCATATTCTACATCTGATATAATTTGTTTAATGCTGTGAAGCGTCATGTTGCACTTGGCTATATCTCTGATTTTAATATAGATATCGACTTATTTTTTATTATTATTTTTACACGGTAGATCACAGAAATATATTTTATGCGCATTAACTATCATCTGCTGTCTCACCTTCACAGACTCGGCTTGGTATTCCGTTCGACCTCTGCCATCATTGTTTAAACAACGGATCGATAATGGACATGAATAATGTCCTATTTGGTTTTTCTTGCTTCCTAACGCTCTGCACCAAAGACACAGTTAAAATCTCCGGATCTATATCCCCCTTTCCATCCTCCTATCTGATAACATAAACGTTTATTTATTAATATATAATTTTATTATTAATTCCAGCATAAGTATATAATTCGCCTATTCTTATTCGTTTGATAACATGTCCAGAGTTCAAGATGTATAATAATAACAAATATATATACAGTGAAATCCGGTTATAACGATATTGAAGGGACCAGACAAAATTGATCGTTATATCCGGAAATCGTTATATTCGGAATGAGAGGGGGCGACGGAAAAAAAAACAGTTTTATATTATACATATTTATTGTTTTAATATGCATGTACATAGGTACATACCTAATTCAATTTTTAACGGTTAAAAACATGCCTTATACATATTATTATGAATATATGTACACACATATAAAAAAATCACATAACGTACCTAATAACTAATAATCGGCATTAGTTGCTATGTAATTTTATATTCTGTGCATTCTTTAATTTTTGATAAAAAAATCTGTAATTTTAGTTTGCTTGTTCTTTTTTAAATACAAATTTTTGCTTACATACTCGTCAAGTTCTTTTAAAGATGCTGTAGTTTGAGGTTTATTTACGTCATCATTTAGGGCGACGAATGTCCTAATGACACCAAGAGCGCTGTAGACTTGTGATAGAGTCGGTGTACGGAAAAGGAAATCTTCAGTCTCATCGATATCTTCATCATCTTCCCCTTTATTCTTATTTAAAGAATCCACGATTGATTCTTCGGTCGGTTCCTCTGATGTAATGACTTGTCATCGACTTCTGCGTATGATTCTGCATCGCCGTGAAAATTGAAATCCAGCTTTTGAGCTCATTCATTAAAATTCCTCGAGTCGTCTTCATGGTCGATTCTCGTTTCGTCTTTTCCAAAACCATGTCTAAAACAATTTTGAATGGTTTTTTGATTGACGTCATCCCAGGAATCGGAAATCATCAGGATTGCATCAAGTACAGACACCTTAAAGTTTTCTGGCTGGTCCAACATTTTTAATACCAAACGTTGACGAAACTTTACTTTGAGGTTTTTGATTATGCCTTGGTCCATGGGTTGAAGCACAGATGTCGTATTGGCTGGTAAAAAATGAAGTTCGATGTTTTTCAGGTTTGGGACTGCCGGGTGAGAAGGACAATTATCAATACTGAGAAGAATTTTTCGTTTCTCCTTTTTTAGCTCTTCGTCCCATTTGCGAAGCCAGCCGGAAAAAATTTCGCTCGTCATCCACGCTTTTTTATTGTGAGTATAATCAACCGGAAGTTTTCGAACATTTTTGAAGCAACGAGGAGATTTCGATTTTCCGATGATTAATAATTTCTTCTTATCAGTTCCCGTCATGTTGCTTGCGACTAGGACTGTAACTCTCTCTTTTGAGTGCTTGCCACCATGGCACGATTCTCCTTTAAATCGAAAGGTCTTGTCCGGCGTCAATCGGTAAAACAATCCGGTCTCGTCGGCATTGTAAATGTCTTCCTCAGCGAAATTCTCCCGAATTGTAGGCCAGATGTTCTGTAGCCAGTTTTCAGACGCTCCGGCTGGTACACTAGAAGATTCTCCGCTGATCTTACCAAACACAATGTTGTGTCTTGCTCTGAACCGCGTAATCCAAGACATGGAGCAATGAAAATCTTCTTTACCCATGATTCTAGCGAACTCATTTCCTTTTGCTTGTAAAATAGGCCCATTAATCGGAATGTTTTTTCTTCGTTGGATCTTAAACCACTCCAAAAGAGCTGCTTCAATCTCTTCGTGTTGGCTGTTCCAAAGCTTTTTCTTCGATTTGACGTCTTTTTCAAAAATTTCTTTTATTTTTTCCTTTGATTTCCAAATTGTTGAGACTGTTGATTGTGAAATGTTGAGCTCGGAAACTAAACTGTTAATAGTTTCTCCTTTCTCTATCCTTTGAATAATCTTGACTTTTTCTTCAATTGAAAACGCGCGACGTTTATTCGACGCCATACCGCACAAAGAAAAAATGAAGACTGAATTAAAACCGGCATTTTGAAAGAATATTACACAGTAAATTGGACGAAGAGTGTTCGAAGAAAATTGAGGAGAACAGTAGGATAACATTCCGTGAAAAAAACAATGAGTCATATTCAACGAGTAACGACGGGAAAGAAACAAGAC
This sequence comes from Coronaproctus castanopsis, assembly GCA_032883995.1. Lineage (NCBI taxonomy): Eukaryota > Metazoa > Arthropoda > Insecta > Hemiptera > Monophlebidae > Coronaproctus > Coronaproctus castanopsis. Next base: position 7,101,725 of record CM065054.1, read on the forward strand.
TTATTTAAAAATATAACTAGGAATTCAACGAATTCTTTGTTGTGTTAAATCGTTACAAAAGGAATAAAAACCCAAGTTTATATCGTTATAGACACAATACCGTTATATCCAACATCGCTACAACCGGATTTATTTATTCACTTTTACATAGCAAACCAAACTAGCCACCTGTTTTACATCGTTATATCCGGACTATCGCTATATGCGGAATCGTTATAGTCGAATTTCACTGTATATGTTTTATTACGTATCATTTCACTAATTTGTTAATTGCAGCAGTTTAAGATTATATTATTTCGGCGTTAATTTTTAAAACATGATTTTGAGGTCTGACAAGAAACAAGGTAGTCTCGCATCTCAATCCTATTAATTTTGTTGGCATAAAGCTTGTAATATTTTTGTATTTGTTTAAATCTACGTGGGGGTTGGTCTTTATTTGGTTGTTAGAACTATGTAATTTTTATTTTGAATTACTTTTTGGTAACATGAGAATAATACTTGACTGATGATTGCTAAATCGAATAACTTTTTCCTTTTTTGTTTCATAAATCTTCAACTTTAATTAACTTCCGATATATTTCACAATCTTTATAATTTATCGGTTACGATCAACATCGTATTTTAGCTGACAATTTTTAATATTTTCTGTAGTTCGTTGTTTTATATCTTGCACCAGTGGCGATGAACAACACAGGCTCATCGAGTGAAACCCTGCTACTGTTCTATCCTGCATTTAATTTCTTCATTTGAATCCTCGGCTTTGTTTAGCCACACGCCGAGGTATCTGTACTTGTATATCTCAATTTGAAAAGTATTTATATAAAAGAAATAATTTTGTGTCAAAATTTGATGGATACCTGAAAGTGTCAATGCGAATAGCACACAATTTAAATGGGTTTTTCATCCGAATTTCAATTCTCAAATATTTTTCTTATAATTTATCAAATTCAAATTTACTTGTAAACTTACATAGTTCTGAGTTCGCGTAAATTCATCTGGGAATGAACATTTCAGCAATTACTGCAGTTAAAAATCTTATTCTTACTGCATATATCATCCCCTTGCTTAGATCTTCTATCCATTATAAAGTACGGGGTTACTCTATGATTTAATTCTCTTTACAAAATCATTATCAAACAGTACCCCAAATCGAAAAATCCATGTAAAAGATAAATTATTTCGCCGATTTATTACTACTATTTGCAGAGAACCTGTCATACAAACTGAAATCGTTTTTACCTAAGAGATTCTACCCGTTAATGCGATCATAGTTAAGCAACATGCAATTTCAGGACAAACATGAGAGCAATCTATCAAATGTACATCCAATTCCACAAGGCAGTATCCTGGGACCACTGCTATACAATCTTTATACAGCAGATTTGCCTAGGATTGAATTTGCGTAGATAAAAATGATGCGAAATTGTCACTTCAAAATTGCAGAATAGTGTACATCAAATTAACTATTAACTCAGATAAGTCATCACACATAACAGAAAACCATACAACAAACGGCTACTAATTGACAATAAAGCGATTCCAAGGACCAATGAAGTGAAATATTTAGAAGTTTACCTAGATCAACGATTGATATGGAGGTTGCATATCCAAAAGAAAAGAAAAGAACAGAACTCAACATTGGGATGAAACAACTTTTTTGACTATTAGATCTGCAGAATCATCTGTTAATATATTAAAAATTGTACTAGTATGACCCTACGGAGCGCAAATCTGGAAACTGATTATCAAGAAAACACATCCCGCATTTTTGAATAGTGCTCAGAAAACGGTCTACAAACATCCCAAGTGAAGACTACCGCAATGCATTTTTGTCGCATTCGGAAATGACGTTCGTCTCGATGGACAACAACTAAACACATAGTCATCCGTTCGCTATCTTGGTCTAACCTTCGACCAAACGCTATCTTGGAAACTTCAAATGAAGAAATTGAAACAATCATACTTCCAAAAGCTAAACTTATTAAGGAAACTGGCTCATACGTCATATGGTGCAGTATATCATTACTTCGAATTCATCGTGCTATCATACGCTGTAAATGGGAATATGCTTCACCAATATACTCAACAGCCGACCATATTTATCTGCAACCTGTAAAATCTATCAATATAGATAGGTTAATTATAGGGGCATCTTGCATCACTTCCATAGAAAGTGTATATATAGAAGCGTCGGAGTACCTCCAGATATTCGGAAAATGTTTCTCTTGGCGAACTTTCATGTTCAGTGCGCTGCCTAAAATATCGCTCCTGTACGATTTTCTCATCATTCCAATTTATAAGATAAAAATTGTAGTAACCTAATTTATATTTATACGTGTACTTGTGAAGCTCTTCACAAGACGCCGTTAATTACCTTCAAAGGAAATTAACATTGATGGCAAAAGTATTCACTGGCGAAACCAAGTTCGATATTTAGGTGTCATCCTGGATTCTCGTTTATCCTTTAATAATAATATTAATAAATTGATAACAAAGCAATCCGTAGTATACTTTCGACAATATTTAATTGTTCGTTAATAAGAAATTATTATATACACGTATTATTTCGTCCAGATTATGTCCTGTTTGGCTATCAGTTTCAAACAGTATATTTGAAAAATTATAACTGATTCAAAATTATCGTTGCAGGATTATACACTAAATCGTCACAAATTACTGATACGCACTCAGAATTAAACATCTTATTATTCTTATATTAGTAAATTATACAGAAAAAGTTTTATGATAATTTAGAATACATGAAAATAGATTAATTTTACATATTCTAAGCCTCATCGTGTGTTATTACACTAGGTACAACCGTCGTAGAATTAAGTATAGTTTACTCATATATATATATATATGTCAATTATTTATTTTGTGTAGTTAGTATGTACGTGTGTATGTTGTATCTCGTATATTTTTGTTTTTCTTTTTACCATATTTTATTTATTTTCTCGCTGGTTTTTGTTTGTTTTTCTTTCTGTAGCCTAACATTTGTTTCATTAATTTTCTACACTTTAAGTTAACTGTTAAGATATAACTTAACTTTATGAACACTCTTGTTACGCACGTCTCATTATGAGATAAAGCTTCTTTCTTCTTCTTCTCTCACGCCACTGGTCATTAGTGATTGTTCATGGCACGTAAATTTAAGAAATAAAATAAAACAAATAAAATATATTTATATATTTAAAACGGAGAACATTTAAAATGAATAAACCAGTAAGCACGACGGAGAAAACTAGATAGAAATGAAAAATTCGATTAGCAGCTTTTTTTCTTTAAGGCTACATAAATAAGATGAAAATAAAACGAGTCGACGTAGGTGCTTTTGTAAAAAAATATTAATATCGAAAGTAGCGTTTTTTATGATTGAAAATAATACTTAGAAGAATATGAAGTAAATCGCGTATTTTGATTTTTTTTTTTTTTAATATTTTTTCTTCTAAAACTACAAATGCATATTTCGCGTACAGGAATATTAAAAGCAATTTTCATTAATTCCGATTCGTTTACTGAAACAAAAAACATACACCGTGAATATAGTAAAAATAAAAAGAATAAAATTAAACATAATTAAACGTTTTATATGTTTTCAACTCTAGAAATATTTATATAACGCAATAAAAATTATCTAGAATTATCGTTCCAAAAAATCAATCATCACGATTCGCTTATTTCTATCCACTTATGGATTTAAGTGTTCTCCTTTCGTTCTCTTGGCACTCGGTCTCAAGCATCGTTCAGCCATTTCACTCCGGCTAACTTTTGAATCATCGCACGCATGGCCGACCACGGATTGTGTCTCCATTTTCGGTCCGCCCATCATCTGTCCTTTTAGCGATATGAACAGTCCAGTTCTATTTTAATTTTGCTGCGCGTTCTATTACATCTACCAGTTTAGTTTGCTGTCTTATCCTCGTATTGCGCATTCAATCCTGCCTCTTTAAACTCAGCATTATTCCGTTGTGGGCTCTCTGCGTTACAGCCAATATGTATGTATGTTGCTAAAAAATATTATGTTGAACGATGTAAATATAGAACAAGTAACATCTTTCAGATATTTGGGTCAGATAATAACATATAACCTCGATTGTACACCAGAAATTCGTAAAAAAATAGCGATGGGCAAAGTAGAATTTAAAGAAAAATATTCGTTGCTAGCACAGTGCTCATTATCTCTGGAATTACGTAAAAAACTTATGAAAACATTTGTCTGGTCAATAGCGCTGTATGGGTCAGAAACGTGGATACTTCAGAAAGTAGATTGCAGCCGGCTTGAATGATTTGCAAATGTGGTGCTGGCGAAAACTACAACGAATTAGCTGGACCGAAAAAGTTACGAATAAAGCAGTGCTAGAACGAATAGGAGAGGAAAAAGCGATGCTCAACAGGATACGGAAAACTCGTCTTCGTTGGTTAGGACATGAAATGCGGTACGAACATAGTACTCTTAATATTGCCATACAGGGTAAAATTTTAGGAAAAAGACCACGTGGACATCCTAAAATAACATTTATCGATACGGTGCTAAAGTAGACGGGTTTTACGAAATATGCAGATTTGAAGAAGGCAGTCAGTGACCGCATTTTATGGAGAAATATTGTGTTGGGGCGAATCAACCAATCGACTGTAACATAATAATAATAAACATTATATATATATATATACATATATACATATATACATATATATATATATATATATATATATATATATATATATATATATATATATATATATAACGAAAAATATTGAACGTAAAAAAATACTTCATTTAGATGTATGATATTATAAAAAGTATCAAAGTGAAATAAACAGTTATTTACATAATAATCAGATAGTGAACGTGGTAAACAATAATGCAATCAACAAATCGACAATGTATAAATTGATACATAAACAATTAGACTAAATAGTCGGAAAAATGAAATCTTTCTGTTTAATAAGAAAATTGATTAAAAATTTATAATATATTTCTTAAAACTGATTCTTCATCAAAATTAATCGTCGAATGTAATACATTATTTTTATGACCGTCTTTTATTATTTCCATTTTTTTTTTCTAGCAGTAGTTTTCTTTTATCTATAATGTTTTTCATAATTTCGGTTCAATATTAAAAAAACTTTCCGAAAGTACGGAAAGATTACAGAGAACGTCAACAAAAGGAAAAAACCGGTACAAATGACGAATGACAATAACACTAATGGAAAAACTAGCTAACAGAGCAGACCTCACGTAAACTTTGAATAGAATAACGACTAATGTAGCACGATGCAAAGCTAACCCGTGAAGGTGGGGATACTTTAATGACGCGATAGATGTGAATGCGGTGCAGTACAGGATACGGTCCATTTTAAAAAATGCTCCGCATGTCCGGCAAGTTGTAATGAGACCGATTTAATTTTAGCCAATTTTTCTTCCTCCTACTATTAGCTGTCAGCAGGGGTGTTTTTCATAAGAACCAATTTGGTTTTCGGAGAGGTCTCTCTACTGAGAATGCTCTCTACAAGCTGATTTCTGGTGTAAGGCATTCCTTGAATGACGGCTTGTCTGTAGTTGTCATTTCTTTTTTACATCGAAGGAACTTTTGATACGTGCAGATGGTCATAATCCCTACATTATTAACATTATTATAAATTATTTTTCAAACAGACATGCTTCCTTGGCAATTGGTGACTCTGTTGGCTGCAGGAGGCTGGAGCGTGGGGTACCTCAAGGTTCTGTCCTTGTGCACTCACTTTGGAATATTATGTACTCCATAGTTCATCATCATATGGAGCAGCTCGTGTCGTTTACTTGTAAGTGGTTTCAGCTGGTATCTTATGCTGATGATCTCTGTTTAGTTCATAAATGTTGAGAAATATTATGATTTTGCACTTATTGAAGTTGTTACTTGAAAATACAATAAATGATCTAAGTTTGTTGTTCTCTGCTCCCAAATGCAATTTTATTGTGTTTAGTGATCAAAAAATTGTACAGTACATCAAGAACTTGAATCTAATTTCTGGTCAGTATATTTAAATATCTAGGTCTGATTCTTGACCATAAACTTACTTACGCTCAAAAGATTACAGCTAAATACTTTTTGAAATACAGTCATTTTGTATAGGGGACTAATTCAGTCACTTTATGCATATGGCACTGTTGTCTATGTTAATGAAAGAATTTTGTACTCGATCAATAAGTACCAGAGAAAGTTTCTTCCTAGTACTTCATATTTATACCGTACCTGCCCCACTTCTGCTGCTAATGTTGTATTTAACATAATGCCACTGGATCTTTTTGTCATTGGCGCCTCCATTATCTCAGAATTTAGAGTTGTTAGAGATGTTGCTATCAAAAATTTCCAGTTCCTTAATATTGATCCGCTTACCTTGTTATCCTTTCCTAGTGTTCTTTTTTTTTTAAAAAAAAATACATTTATTCCTCACTCATTGATTCTTGGCAAGCTAGGTGGGACAGTTGTTCAACTGGAAGGAAAACCGTTTTGTTTTTTCTTAAAAGTCTTGGAACGGTGTAAACTTAAAGATATTAATATTAATTTTTATAATGCTCGGGTGCTCTCTGGACATGGTAAATTTAATTCCTATCTCTACAGGTTCCATCCTGCTTCTGGTCCAGTGTGTGCCTTTTGCACTTCCATTGATGATTCCTCTGGCACTGTTGATGATATTGAGCATTTAATGTTTGATTGCGCCCTATTTGAGGATCTTAGAAATAAATTTAAAATACGAGGACAGCCTCTTGTATTCTCTAAACAGAACTATGTCAGACTCCTGTCGTACATGGAGTTGTCAATACGAAAGAAGTTCTTTTTTTTACGCTTTATAATATTAATCCAACCGTGAATCGACAGCTTTTGCATATGGCGCCTCCATTCACTTTATTACCAATATTAATACTTAATAATATTGCCTAAAGCTGTTTTTATAATTATTTATATTTTTTTCATGACATTGATGTTCTTTTCCATTTGTATACTTAATATATGTTTTTTAATTAGTATCTTTAAGAATATTTTCGTTTATATTTATATATAATTGTTCCCCACCCCCTATACTATGATGTATATATATAATCTCTTTATTTTCCTTTTGGCTTTTTTTTAATTATCATAAATTTTAATTACTTTAAATTGTATTGGCGTACCCTTCTTTTTTCTATAATATGCATTTTAATATTTATATGCTCATTTACACAAACTCATTTTACACACACTATTGATGGTCTAATATGTTTCTCATCCCTTATTCCAACCTATTTTTTTTTTTTTTAAGTACACATTGCAGGGAACTTTCACACACTCCTATTTATGTTTGTACTATACTGATTGTTTTTCTTTTGTTCTAGCTACACAACTCTTACACACATTTATTTATTAAGTACACTAGTTCCCTGCACCTTTGTAACAACAAATTATTTAATAAATTTGCGCCACCGCGTAAGTGCGGATTGGGGAACCATTAAAAAAAAAAATCAAATATTATAATACCGCTATTCTAGTTGTTCTAATTATCGGCGCATCGTAATTAGCGAAAAGGTTTTAATTAAAATTTACAATTAAAACATGGTACCTCCGTGATGAGAACGTTGTGTTCCTTAAAAAGAGCGCGTATCATAATCAATTGTGCATCTTTTTCGAAACGATCGCAAACTTTGAGAACTCTTTCGTACGTTTCGGCTTCGTAATCGGGTTCGTTAAAAACTAAAAGCTGAAAATCACATCGTTTTCATTATAAACACGCGAACGATTAATAAAGTTTTTTTTTTTTTTAATTTTGTTTCCTCGTAAAATAAATTTCGTAATTTGAACAACGATTTTTATAACGTAAACAAAACAAAGTAAAATTGGTGAAAATCGTTAAATTTTTGTATATATCAAAAGTCCACGGAGCTTTTCGACTATTAAGCCATTATCGAGTTGCCTTTAAAAAAATATAAAAAATATGTATATATATATAAAATTTATAAAAAATATAAAAAGAGAAGGTGTAAGAGAATACTTAATTTTGATGTACAAAAAAATTAGCAAAAAACCAGTTATTCATGAAAAATCCGATAGAGTTCACTATCAGATTATTTTATAATAAAATCTGTTTTTTCACTTTTTTTTTTTTTTTTAAAATAATAATATTGTACGTTTAAATTTTCTTACATTTTTTTTCTATTATATTTTTTATAAATCGTATATATATTTTATTATTATGTCCACTCGAAAATTGCTTAATAGTCGAAAAGCTTCCTGGTGTTTATATATATACATATACATATATATATATATATATATATATATATATATATATATATATATATATATATATACACGAAAATATTTAACGATTTTAACTGATTTTTCGTTGTTTATTCATTTAATAAATTTCCTTCGTAACTATTCGATTAAAATTATATATATACACGAAAATATTTAACGATTTTAACTGATTTTTCGTTGTTTATTCATTTAATAAATTTCCTTCGTAACTATTCGATTAAAATCATTTACTGGACCGGAAAATAAAAAACGTTGCAATATTAACTTTATAAAACAGTCAGGAAGTTCTTTTAGACGTCGTGGCATTGAATTATTAGCATAGTAACTGTCGTCGAAATAGTCTAGTGGCTAATGGACTTCTAAACGGACGGTACCGCGTGTTCGAATACGATCGACGACGCAAAAATCATCATCAGAAAATAAACATATAAAAATAATCCTAATATTATCATCGCGTGGAAGGCAACGGCAAACCACCACGCGCAACACCATATAGACGCTAGTAACAATATAGTACACTAGAAAAACACGCGGAGCTTTTGCATTGTGTCGTGTGACCAACAAAGCGATTACAATCAGTATTGCCGTATGTGTGTATTATGTATAGGTAAGTTATCGCCTACCACAGATAGACGGCACACTTAACGATTATGAAGATAAAACTAAAATATTCAGCTATATGCTAGCGAAAACTTTTGAAATACATAAGGAATAAAAATAAACGCGATCAAATGAGAAAGTTTCAATTCAAGTAACGGATACAAAAAGATTCTCACAAGACGTGCACAACAATTGTATTAGGCGAGAAATTAATTACAAAAATTCCAACAACGAATCCTCCGACACAATCTCAATCGTCGACAATAATAGATAGCAGCATGCAACTCGTATAATCCGATTTGTAGAGCACCAGTTACTCTGTTTCTTTGAACATCATTTCTAGTGCTTTTTATATTTTCCTTTGCGTCGCCAACATGAATGCACTTCACTTTTTACCAACCACTGATATTTTTTTCTCTTCGTCAACTCCGGTTAGAACCATTTATTGGCGACCAAGTATGTCCAAGGAATTTTAACACCGCATTTCGAAAGAATTTCTTATTTTTTTTACTATTTTTACTTAATTCCGTATAAGACATTATTTTTGTTTTCTTTCTAGTTTTAAACTTAATCGTTTTAGCTCATGTCTCAGATTGTTAAATACCTGCTTCGCCATCATTGGTTCGTGTCGTGTCCGGACCATTCTATTACTACTATATTTTCTCGAACAGATACTTTAGCTACAGAGCATGCTGATTCGCGTTCATAAAATTAGTCATATTGCACCGAAATCAAGTCAGCATTCCAATGATTAAATCTGAATTCTTTGTCAAAGACCACTTCGACATATTCTCTCTTGTTCGAGAATATCCAGCTCGTAGTCTGTCCAGCGTCCTCCATATTACCCATTCTTGATTGAAGCTTAGTGCACAGATTTCTTGTGCATCTTGTGTTTAAATATACTTCTTTCTCCATCTGATTACGCGTTCTATCGATATGCCTTCGCTTATTTCTTTTGTAAACTTAAGAACGCTATTTCTCGACTTTAAACGCGCCTTAAGGAAAGCTTGCCCATACATCCGATGACGGCAATCGTTTATTGGTTCTTCCCCGACCGACCTTCTTTCTTATATCAGATGGCGCTATTCTACTTGGAAAACATGAGTTATCAACTTTTGTACGCCTTAGACAACTAGTAACTAAATGCGCTGTATCGTTAATAGCAATACCAACTTTTTTTTTTTTTTGCATGTGTTGAATGCACCCATATAAGGAGCAAGCATATTCCGATGTCGAAATGCGTATTACCATTTCTGATGTTCGAACTACTCCTGATTTTATGTTTCAATTAATTTTCTGATAATTCCGTTTTTTTCTATTTACGTTCCATCCAATGCGAATTCCAAGTGCATAGGATTTACTTGACATTCGAAGACTACTCTTTTCCACGCCACATTCAATTTGCTTTTAGTTTCACTTTTTCAAATGGAAAGCGCATACTTGTGTCTTTGCCAGATTACGAACTAAAGTATTTTCATACCAATTTTCGATTTGATTTCTTTGTCACCTTTATCATCATTAGTGATTAGGCTCCGTAAATACCTAATTTCAGTTACGTTAACTTTTCTTCGACGATGTTAATATATATATATATATATATACTTATTTTTAACTATTGCGAATTTAATGATTTTCGTTTTTATTAATTTCCAATCCGCATTTCAAACCGGCTTTATTTATTTCGTCCATCATTTTCTGTAGTTCTTTTATTTCAACCGGTAATACTTTATCATCGGCGCGACTAATTCCATTTATACGTTGTCCATTTATTTTTCACTCCTATTTTTCTTATATTTGTACAATCTGTTCTACGCATATATTAATTAACCCGGGTGACAGTTCATTGACGTGAGCCCACGTTAAAACTAAATTATAACGTAAATTCAGTATCGTTTACAATATCCGAAAGAAGCAGATGTTTTATGTATAAAGTAAGAGGAACAAATAAACTGTTACATAAGAGAAACGAATACGTTATATCGGTAAAATAACTAGAAGAGATCATTAAAGAGAAAGTACTTGGGGAAAGTAAAAACTTAGTTTAAAAAATACAAACACAGTGGAGTAATGGATAAAATAAATAACAGTGACGAGAAATTGCACAAAAGAAGAAGCGTACAAATACAGTATGACCTAGCGAAAACGTACGGTTTTGTTTTTTTAATAGTAACACTGTTACAACGCAAACCGCGTTTAATGATCACACGAGAGATTCGGTTCTGTCCAGTTTCAGTTATCACGGCATCCTATAATGAGAAGGAGCGCGCTTTTTGCAACGTTATTTTCGACTTGAAACGATCACATTACAAAGAGCTTCGAAAATAATTCAAAGTTAGACGTTTACGAAACACATCCACGAGGTCTGGAAGACCCGAAAACTCGGATTTCTGAAGAAATTTCAAAAATTCAGCGAACTATGTTCGAAAAAGTCTTCGAAAATGTTGTAAAAAGACTGAATGAATATATATTTAAACATGGAAGTTAAACGCAATTAAGATTAAAATGTTGGTTTTAATGTAATCTGCCGACGAATTAAAAAAAAAAAAAAAAAACATGCAGAAATCTGAAAAGGAAAAAGGGTATTTATTGGATTTATTCTAAATAAATAAATAAAATACAATCCTATCAATTGAAAATTGAAAGAAAACCGAACAAACGATGCATCCTGGCCTATAAATAATGATTTTGCCATTGACGTCCCCGGCTTCTTTACTTTCCTAGCTCTAGTACTTATTTATCGAACTAGTGAAATTTCTCTCGTTAAACTCGGATCGCGATAAGTAGAATGTTAAAGCACTACGACACAAGACGACTCTTATTTCGTTACGTGTGAGATTGAATTACGAAATATGAGGTCTCACTAAAAAAAAAAAAAAACTATTACAAATTCTCCACATTTTTGTTGTCAAACACAGTTTTATCGCAGTAATTTGAAGGAAAAAAATTTAAAGCTTTAATAATAATCATAATTAGTACCTTATTTACGCGGTCAATACGAGCCGGCAATCTATCGCGGATAATTAAATCAATCAACTCTTCGCTAAGATCCTCATAGGTAGTATTAAACGCGTCAGCCATTCTAACCATATACGCATTGGAATAGGTGCTAAAAAAATTACACATATTCGAAAATGCATCATTCATAAATACCGAATGTAATATATATATATATATATATATATAGATTTTTGCATTTTACTTTGTGTTAATGTGCATATCTTGAACGAGTGCTTGTTTACATTACGCGTGTACGATAGGTATTTATGTTTTCAAGCACTATCATTACTAAAATTTGCCGATGATACGGTTATATTATCTATAAGCAAGAATCCTTTAGAAGCGCCTGGACTAGTACAGCAGAAATATGATTGACAAATGGATTAAGAAATGACAGATAAGTCATAGTGAAACAAAATCACATTTTATTTATATACTGTTTACAAAGTGCAAATATAATGCAGAACTAATTACTATCAAGGGTAAAGAACTGCAAGCCACTGATTGTGTACAATACCTAGGAATGTATCTAGATAAACTTGACAAAGACATATTAATATGAAGCGAAAGCAATTGGGCATTCAATTTCGTAAATACCACTGACTTATTGGAAGAAAATCATCATTATCTATACAAAATAAATTACTATTATAACGAAACTGTCTTTAAGTTCTAGTTCAAAATTATGGGGTACGGCATCCGACTCAAATATTTTTAAAATTGAAAGGGCTGATCAACGCACCTAGGTATATTAGAAATGATGACATATATAGAGACCTAAAAATAGAAACTGTGAAATAAGAATATAGAGTGAAACATAAGATCGCACCCGAATCCGCTGGCAACATGCTTAATTAATGATAATCTTCAACCGACACGTAGATTGAAAAGTAAAATATCATTACACATAATGTAACAATAAAAGTGGAGTCTCATTGGAGAACACTTTACTAGTAAATGAATATATATATATATATATATATATATATATATATATATATATATAAAAATGTCATATATGATGTTTAACGCTAACATTAGCAGATTACCTAAAAAAAAAAAGTTGTGTTATGTACTTGTACGTAATTACTTGAAAATAATTGTGTTATGTACTTGTATATAAGTATTGTATTTCATTAGAAACGTTATTATCCTTTGTCGGTATTAGTAATTTCTTTTTCTCCTTTTTTTTTTAAATAAATATATATATATATATATATATATATATATAGTTATTAGCGTGTTGTGTTTTACTTTTTGTTCTTACTCTAATTTTATAATTATTCTCTGTGTCAATACACAGTAATAGGCGTTTTACTGTTCTGTACGCCGTAATGCTGTGTAAATAAATAAACATTTTTAGAAAAATATCGATAAATGTAGTGTTAAAGATTAAAAGAATTCTATTTATCATCGTTCAAAGTGGACAGAAAGTCGATAAGGAAAAATGAATAAACCGATAGCGATAAATCGTTCCGATCGACTTTACTTCATTACGCACTTCTGGTTATATTTAAAGCGATTACTAATAAGTTACACACAGGAATAAATCGCGTCTTGCGTTATAATTGATTTAAACCGCGTTTGTTCGTTACCTCGGAATAGGTAAAATCTCGAATAATAAGATTAAATTTCTCTGAATACGTCAACCGCGTTAACGTCAAATCGAACAAAAACGTATCTGCCGTATATCCGTTACTTAATGTCAATAATAAAATAATTCCGTATAATAAGTAGCTCGGGTTTTGTATATATTTTATATCGCAGATTGTTGATTGCGCTGTTTGCCGCTCGAAATGAGCAGATTAATTTAAAGCGCCGTTTTATTACTTAAATAATTTTCGTGCGTTAGTAATATTTTTTCAAATTTTGTATTTTTATAAATTTGTATATATATATTTTTATAATTTATATTTTTTATATTCACTTGATAATGGCTTAATAGCCGAAAAGCTTTTTGTGATCCTTCATGAAAGAAAAAATTTGACTTCTTTTTCGTTGCTTCTTTTTTGATTAACAGAATCATTGTAAAACCCGCAATAAATTCGTCTTCCCTTTTAGTCGCATAATACATTGTGAATTATCGTTTGCGACAGTTTTCACGGTAATTGAACATCATCGCTCCGAGTAAGGCGGAAAACATTCATTACCGTCAGAGCTAACCACCTTTTTCGATTCATTATTATTATAATCATTATTATGCTTCGTCGATACACCTTCGTTATTTTTACTTTTTCATTATTCCATATATGTACGATTTTTAATACATATATATATATATATATATATATATATATATATATATATATATATATATAACCTTCAAACTGATATGTATATAATTATAATTTTTGTTTGAAATCGCGTTTACTTTTTATAAAAATAATAAGTTTTTAATTTTCGTTCTTTCTTAAATAGATAAATGTAAACGAAGTGGCAGGACGTTAACCGTGTAACAAGATAATTACAACAAAAAATAATAATAATCAAATACGAAGAATATCGCAATTTATAATTAAAATTTAATAAATCGAGCATTAATCGTAGATTTTAAATTAATAACGGCCTAAAAAATACTATTTAAGATTTATACAATGAGTGGTTACGTGTGTAGATGATCATCAATTTTAATTATTTAAACTTTTAATTATTCAGCGCGGAATTAAAATTTAAAACGTGTCCCGATTTTGCGTAAAAATCGGTAACTAATATTTGATTAAAACTAATCATAAAACGAAGACATATAGCTAAATCATAGCTATACAATTTTATTTAAAAAAAAAAAAATGGCCAAACGAGAAGAAATGTTTCGATCAAGTCCGTTACAAATAAAAACTATTATATCATTTTCTTCATAACATTATACATATATAGGGTGACCCAAAGAAGACACTGACGGTTTTGTCGCTTTTTGAATAACTCAAAAAAACTAGTCGACCAAAATGGTTGAATGAAATTTTATTTAAAAATAGGAAAACGGGAGATTAGCTTTACAATATCATTTATGGATCACAATATTGTTCATACGACCGCCATTTGCAACAATACGTTCAATCAGTCTTTTTAGAATATTAACGAAGATTCTTTCGAGCATAGTACGCAAAATTTTTTAAATTACTTCAAAAATCCGAAACGCATAAGTTATTCCCACAAAAAAAAATCTCGTAACTTTTAAAATTCTTTTCGAAACTCTCTTTGCACTGTCGCGACTGATTCAGACCGAAAATAACGTTCTGCGCACAACTTCTCGTAATAGGATGCCGTGATTAATGAAACTGTACAAAAACGAGTATTTCGTATGTACACTAATTGTAGCCAACTGCGATATTTAAAAAAAAAAAAAAACGTCGTTTTTTCTCTGGGTCACCCTATACATAACACGAATGCTTAATATTTCAAGTTAGATAAATCGAGTAATAATTAAATTGCGTATATAAGTAAACTTATTCGAAAATTATATCTCATTTTACAACCAAAACATCAGAAATAATAATAACTGTAATACTGAAAACAGAAACGAAACAAAAAGAGTAAAAATTTTTTTTTTCAAATACAAACCTGAAATACTGTAATATTCCACGAATTCTAATTTCTTTGAAAATACCTTCAACGTGGGGAGCAAAATACATATCTATCATCAAATTATCCTGCAAAATAAGCGGAACGTTTAAATTAAAATATTCGCATTATTTCACTGATAAAATATGTTCATTACTTACCTTCAACTCGGATAATTTGGTTAAACACAACGAATATTTAGAGTTGTAAAAATTACGAATAATATCGTCTACCACCGGTTCAAATTCCAAGAATTCTTTGAACGGACTGTAATAAAAATATATATATATATATACATGGAAACACTATACACAGACACACGTACGTATAAAATAAACCATTGCAACGTATGAATAGCGCGGTATCATATCAGAACCGGATAATACAAAATTTACTGTTTTTAATTTTAACGAACGATATGTTAATTTTAATAATTTTTCGAATCGAAATAATAAACGTAATTTTAATAAACGCACGCCTCATTCGTTAAGAAATAAATTTAATACGAATAATGTTATTATATATATATATATATATATAAAAAGATTCGATTAAACGACGGTTAGTTTAAATTTAGAAATCGATAAACGGAAAAGTAGGTCGTTCTAAAAAAAATTTATATAATTCGTCGTGATTTAACGCAATTTTCTTATTACGCACCTCTTTTGTATAAAATGTTGACGCATTTCCGGCCTTTCGAAAGTCGCTAAAGCGCACAATCCGGCATAAGTTGCAACATTATAAGGCGAAATCAGATATTTGACATCGAAATGTTTAACGTCCATCTGTAAAAAATGTTTCGCAGCCGCTTCGAAATGAGCCAGTCCAAGCTCGGCAATTCCAGCTGCACATTTTAATTGGGTTTTCATACTCCCGTGCATTTCCATAACCTATTCCGAAAATGTTTAATTATAATTAACAGGTTTTAACTTTCGAGTACTTTCGGGGTTAAGACTCGCGAATTAAAGTTCCTCTTCTTGTTGTACCATATCTTCCATAGATGTTGGTTGATTATCCGTTTGCAGATAGTGTTCGCAGTAAGGCTTCTGCGTTGAGACCTGTTTCATTTCTTCAAACCAAGTTTTTCTTCTTCTACCTCTTTACCGTTTTCTTTGTGACGTTTCCATCAATGATCACTTGCAGTAGATCATGTCTTCCATTTCTCAGGACATGACCGAGATAGGCTACGTTCCGTTTCTTTATAATAGTTACCAGTTCTAGTTTTTTATTTAATTGCTGCAGAATATTTGTATTCGAAACCTTATCTAGGATAACCGCAACATCCTTCGGTAAAGCCACATCTCGAAGGCGTTATAAAAAAATAATAAAATCTCGTAAGCCTACGGTTGACGTTTTATTATTAGACTAGCGTTGCCACATCATCAGAATTCCGACAAAAATAATCAAAATGAACAGCTGCGGAGATATATATAAATGCGCGAGGATTCACGTCATTTTCGTACGAATTCGCGTGATTTTTTAACTTTTTTTTTTTATTGTATTTATTTTATTTCCAATTTCATATCGGTTACCTTTTGTTCATTTAATATTTATTGTATATATATATTTTATAATTAATTGCAAACAACGGTGATCGTATAAATAGAAAATTAGTATTAATACTAGATTAATCCAGTGAGACACTAGATTATGAGGAAAGCAAAGGAATAACTTGACGAGAATGAAATGTATGTAGCAATAAAGGAATGATCAAATACAATAATGAAAAAGAAAGAAGACAGTCTTTTGAATAAGGAGTAAATTCAATCAAAATTGCATCTGGACACCACTTTCTTCGCAGACGCCTCGAGGGATTTTCTGAAAGACTGTCCGAGTGCATTCTGCGGATGTCAGGATTGCTGCTGACTTTTAACTTATCGAATAATCTCTTATACTGCACGACGTGCATATCGCTGACATACGGAATCTTGAGATCATTTATTCAGTGTCAAATTAGAAACATAAGATAGAACGGGCGTAATAGTACGAAGTATCACTGTTGCTGTATTCATCGAAGGTTATTTTTGCAAGTACTAGCGTTCTAATCCATAGCGTCAAATGGGAACGATTGTCGCAAGATAGATAGTCCGTTTAGTCATCAGATTTAGAACCAATTTCTGTCCCAATAACGAAAATTTCACAACGGATATTGATCGCTTTTCCAGTGTGTGCAACATGTAGTCGCCATGTAAGCCTCTTATCCATGTACTAAGATGTACCGTTTCTTTTTTTAATAATTTCTATATTGCCAATTCTTACAGTCGGATATTAAACTTTTTTTTTTTTTATTTCAATATATAGCGCGTTGGAGCTTATTAGGATTAAACAACGTACGCCAACTTTATGTCCACCGAACCAACCTATTCGGACGATTTTGAACCGTAATATTCGCGCAAATTGCTTCTGAATTAGATGCAAGACTCGGCAATATCATCAGCGAATGTTAGAAAGTTGTGTTCTTCTGAAAAATATCCATTAATGTTGACGATGAATGTTCCGTCAGATAAGTAAGAATAACGTAATGCGTATAAATCAAAGCTGAGAAACTGTCCCAGTTTACAAACCAGGGGATACCAATATCAAATGCTTGTGCAACATCTAGGAAAACTGCAGAACATACTTTGTTTCCAGCGTTAATGTATATTTTTAAAAATAATTTTTCGTATTTCGGACGCAACCATTGAATTCGTACGAAAACTACGAACATTTCGCACGAATTCCGATATCCATTGTAATCGTAGACTAACGAACGGTGAACATTAAAACGATACATCAAAAGTTAAAACGCGTAAACAATGTAGAAGACTTATAATATTGTGAATTTGATTTCGTCGTTTAAAAACATATCGATTTAAAATTTATTCACGATCGACGCAAATCGGAATACTTTTTCATTAAAGAGAAAAATGCTGAAAATCGACGACAACGTTTATAATCAAAATTTTGAAGAAAAATACGCTTCCAAATATATTTTATCCTATATCGATCCACTGCTGGACGTACTCTTCAATCCGCTCCGGTTCTGAGCTTTCTGAATTCAGTTCTTCCCCGCTTCCTGAGTTATATCAAAGAGTCATCGGTCTGTAAATGTTTCTTTTCTTATGAAGCGGCCATCATTGTTCATCCATTATACTTCCCTCTGACTATGTGTACCATGTCCAGATCTTCTTCCGTATCCGAGTATTTCGCTTCCGATCGGACCGTCTAATATTTAACATTAATCTTTCCTACGCTGTTTGCGCCCTTATTATCTTCCTAAAATATTTGTTTTTGCGAAAATCTACGTTTGTGAGTCTATATATTAAAAAAAAAAAAAACAAAAAACTAATTTTAGCCTAAGGAAGTAAATCTAGATGGAAAATTAGAATGTATTATACAGTTTAACATCGTACAATAATGTTAACCGCACCAATTATTTAAAAAATTAAAAGGAAATAAATTAAGGAAAAAAACGAAATTTAGGAAATCAACAGAGTATAAAATCATATGTAAATAGCAGATTAATCGAAAACCGTTAAATATTTTACAAGTATTTAAATCTTTACTTCTACTTTTATACGATTACAAAACCAAAAAAAAAAAAAAAAAAGTTATCCGGCAAGAATGAATAAGATAACACAAACTTTCAATATAAATGCTGACGCGATTTTTGCTTTTATATAATTTGAAATAAATAAATGTCTAAGAAAATGTGTTGTCGAATTTATAAATCAGCATCGCTAATGTATATTTTATATTTTGTAGGATAGTTTTATGCTATTTACGGCAAATTTAATCTAAAAAAAAACATTATTATTCGAAGGAAATATTTTCGATTTTTTTCCTAGCCCCTTTCTAGACTGCTAAAACAAAAAAACTTAATTAAAAAACACGGCGTACTTACTACTCATGAGTCGATTCTGTTATATTTTGTAAATTGTTTTAATTAACGTTTTGATATTTTATCATTTACATTTATAATAATATTACAAGTGTCTTATTATTTATTCATATTTAGAAAAATGAATTCATTCAATTAGGCCACATGGCGTATCTACGTCTCATGAGGCGGTTCGTCCTAATTTCTGCTTAATTTCGTTCTCCTCATTATAGTCGAATCAGTAATTCATTCCTATATTACATTTTCCGCGAATTTTTAACTTCGTAACTTGTTTTATAATAAACATTACATAACATATATACTGCGGATATACCTATCTCGAATCAAACAATATTAGCAACATTTGCTGACGATATAGCTATACTAGCCGCTAATTCAGTTCCAGAATATGCTAATACAACTGTTCAAAATTGATGTGGATCTAATCGTAAAGCGGGTACATAAATGGCGTATAACGTTTAATCCTTCCACATGATACCACCTTCATTAACAGACAAGTAACATGTCCTCCAATATATATCCGTGGCAATGAAATTCGGCAAACTGTCTCGGAATGCATAAAGCATATTGACCGACGACTGTAATGGCGGTTTCATGTGGATGAAACAAGGAAAACTACGATTTCGCGAACCAGATTGATGTATCCTCTTCTAGAAAGGAAATCTGCTTTAAACTTAGCTTTAAAAAGAAAAATTTATTTAACTACGATATCTGGAAATATCGAATCGAATTATATGGAACTGCATGTAAAAGCAATGTATCGAGAATAACAATCGAAAATACTACGTATCATCACATCTGCACCAAAATATGTATCTAACTTAACCCTCCATAATGACCTAAATATACCATATGTCGATGAAGTCTATATAAATCAGTATAAAAAGTTTTTTGGTAAACTGCAATTTAATATTAACCCACGTATCCGTAGAATGCATTTATTTAGTCTGACAATCCTACAAGACGATTAAAAAAGACGAGATGGTGCAGAGATGCTGTTCCAATAACTCGAAAAAGAAATAGTTCAAATCGCAAGCGGAATATCGATGAAATGCTGAATAACAAAGTTAAAAATCGGGGCTATCGTATTTCGTGATAATTATTTGAATTCATCATTACAATTTAGAATTTCCGTATAAGATCGCATGATTAGTTAGCATATTAAAGTGTTTTTAATCGGGTTAACGATATTCGATGGTATTCATCGCGAAAAAATAATAACCTTATATCGATTACCTCGGAAAAGTTTCTTAACTGTTCAACTTCCGATATATAATCCAAAACTGCGGTCCAATCACGCATCAATATATTGGCCTGAATGAATTAATTTTAATACACAAATCAGAATATAAGATAATTACTACATAACGAATTAAAAAATACTTTAATGAACTGTTTCACTTTAGACGATTAGATACCGTCACGTATATTCGATTGTAAAATAGTTAATTTTTACCATCATAAATTTCGTAATAATATCGATAACTTATTAATGGCGATGAAATCTAAACTAAAAAGGTGTGTTAATTTATCCGTTTCGTTATAAATTGGTAATTTGACTTTATTTTCGAATATAACCATCGTGCGTTTACGATACGAAGAATTTTAAAATAATGTGACGTTCTAAATCAAATAAGTTTATGTTTAAAATGTATCCCGAAAATATAAAATAAAAATCTGCCAACAGTGGCGACAAAACGTAAGTAATGTAACATATTTGACATTTTAATTTTTTTATTAAAAAATAAAAAAAGAATTATCATTTTTAAAAACAACTGAATAAACTGTTTCGGTAGAACGAGAGAGATGTCCCAATATCGCTAAATACGTTCTACTTTAACTTTATCGAAATTAATAAAACAAATCGTCAATTTATAATTATACAAACTACATCAGTCAATTTACGTATACTACCGTTGAATATTATAGGTTGTACGAAATTATAATTTACATATAATGTAATGTTTCTAAAGTTCGTGCATATATATATATATATAACATATTAAAACTAACCTCGTAAATTTAATTATCAATCATGTCATTTTTTTGGGGGCGAATTTATTATGATTACATGTTTTTATTAACACTACGTACGATTTGTGACCATGTATTAATGGACAAGTTCTTTTCACGGTCTAATCAGAACCAAGTCTTCCAGACAATCCGTCAAGGTGCCTGAGAAGAAAGTGGCGCGCCGTGATGCTATTCCGATCATCAAACGGACTCCAGTTTTCCTCCTCTTTCCTCAGACGATAGCGTGTATTTTTATTAACGCACCTCATCATTTTCATTACTATCATTCCTTCTCAATTTCACTCCCATCGTATTACTTCTTCTTTTCTCACAATTTTGTCCTTCAATGGAGGAATTATTAGGATCTGCGTTGTTTGTAACACAGTGCTGGTACGATATTGCAAAAAAAAAAAAAAAAAAAAAAAAAGTTATCCACAAGTTTCATATACTTCTAATATACATAATTTTATATTTTTAAACGCTTACAAAATATTTATGTCGTCGGGATAGCCTAGCACGGACTTCTATACGGAAGATACCGAAATATGATCGACGATGCAAAAATTATCATCAGAAAATAAACATATAAAAATAATCCTAATATTATTATCGCGTTGAAGGCCATGGCAAACCATCACGTACATCGTATACGCACTATTAATAATATAGTACACTACAAAAACACGCACGACTACATTGTGTCGTGGATAACAAAGCGATTACAGTCAATTCTACCGGGTGTGTGTATCCATCTACGCTAACGCCATATTATGATATTGCCTTATCCGCTACTTTCACGTAGAAAATATGTATAGCTCCGATACGAAGATGGCACCTAATGATGATGATAAAATATTTATATGAATATCAATGTTAAAATATAACATCGTTTTCATACATATTTTCATTTCTAAATGAAAGAGTTTCTAAAATAAAATGAACGAATCAAGATGTGTTAAAAACAATTACGCAACTGTCAAAAACTTGACATCGCTGCGGAAGTAATATATATTGTTTAATGAAAAAAAAAAAAATGCTTACGAATAAACTAAAATGAAATTAACCTTGATTTTACTTATATAGGTCCCAACAAAATGCTTGTCACGCGTACAATAACTCAATGATTCGTGGTAGTATAATAAAGCACCATTAAAATCACCTCCATTGAGAAGATGATCTCCGAGTTCGATATAACCTATCTTAACGGTTTCGTAAACATTGCTATCTTTGTACGATTGTATACATCTTAACAGTTTAGCTGTTTCCCGAGTAAATTCCGCACGTTTACTATAAAACCATGTTGAATCCAGTACTTTTTGTAATGATTCATCTGTAACTTCTGACGAATCGTTAGCCCTTAAAAATTACCGGAAAACAACACGTAAAAATTGTCGTTATCACGATATACTATAAAAACCAAACAGAAACGTAATGTAATTTATAAGAAAATTACATTATTTACATGAAACCGAACGTAATAGTAATTTACTTTAGGGCTTGGATCAACTTGTCACGTAATTTTTTGTACATTTCAACATTATGAGTACCGCGTAAATACGTTAACGCCAATTTTAACGCTTCAATGCGCATTTGACAAAAATTATCCGCGATATATTCCAAACGCTGAACACGAGCTAGGCCAAAATAATTTTCGCTATACCATTCTAAATCCTGAAAAGACAAACAGCTATTACTTAACATAAATATGCGGTTTAGACGTTGTTAATAATTTTGAAATATCCGAATAAAACCTAGACTTGCAGGAAGTTAAAAATATATATTACACGTTTAAATACACGTTTGTATTATATTTTCACAAAATACTCACTACAGAAGGACGAGGAATGTAGTTTTCCCCAACAGCATCCACAACTGGATCTACTGCTACTTCGTCTGTAACATTCGCGATATGTTCAACTGGATCTAGTAATATACTGTCGTCAACAGCGAGTGAAGTATCTTCAGTTGGATCTATTATTATACTTTCATCAATAACATTTTCACTATGCACAACTGGTATTTCTCCTGTTGGAGGTAATTCGTCCTAAAAAAAAAAAACGTTTAAACTTAAAAAAACAAAAAACAAAGCGCAGAACGTAGTTCTTAAAATCAGTTGCGTGGGTGCGTCATATTTTACAATTTGTTTATTTGTACCGATTAATCTTAAATCTACACGCTATCTATTCTTTATTTTTCTTTTCTTTTTTTTTTATACATAAAATTTCTATGAGTAATTTGCGCAAAATTTCAACTTTAAAACTCGTTAAAAATGGTAGATTTTGACATTACTAAAAAAATGCAAACTTTAGAGCATATTGACTATTCCAACATTCTTTTAAAATAATAATTTATTAATTTAAACCAATATAAATATCAATTTACATTAGGTGTGTATTAATTTTCATGCAACAACTACATCCTGAAAACATATACGTCAAAATTACAACAAAACGTCATAGTATTCACTCAAAACAATAATCCCATTTCTTACGAAACTTACATTCCCCTCCATGATGATAATAAAGTAACGAATCTGAAATATATAAATTTAGGAGAAAACTTAATGAAAACCGACAAATTATTTATATTTACAACAAACAAAATGGCGACTCTTAGCTACGTTAATTACGTCACAACACTTGTGTTCTTTTATAAAACATCATTACTATTTCTGTTTATAATGTTATTCACAGTTCAATATGCATAGAAACGAATTTCAATAATTTGATGAAAATTATTTTTAAAATTTTCAAATAAAATATTTTTAATTTAATGCTTATAGAAATTTATATCAACAGAAAAAGAAAACTCAGAATTTGGTGTTATATATAAATTAAGAATTTTGTATGCGTACAATTTGAATTATATTTAATTTCATTAATTATTATTTTAATAGCTCTTTTTGAAATGTTAATTTAATTATACCGCTTCAAAAATATTTTAAAGAGTGATGAGGTGAATTTGTGAACAATTTTCTCGTAAAATTAATATATTCGAATATAAATTTAAATTATTTTTACGCCTGTTGTCAGCAAAATCTAATAATTTACAAAATACCAGTAATCAGAAAACAAATTTTTTTGAAATTCTTAAACATTTTTTTATTCGAAACAAAAATAGTAGTCTTAATAATATTCGCAATATTAAAACCGTACATTCTGTATTTTATTATAAGATACATGAACCACGACACTACCTTATTTTCAACGATAATTTACTGAGGTTTCGACGCTTTGTGTATTTTTTTCTATTTTCTTGACTAATTTTTGTCATATATCATTGAAATATTCTTTATATTTTTATTCATGTTATTATTATTTTTATCTACTTGATATTTTGTTCATAATTCTCGACGTAACCGTTATAATTATTTGACTCATCCTTATTAAAGCGTTATTTCCGATAGCTCACCAATGTTACGGTTTTTAATGACTATATTTTTATTTTTCATTTAATACCATTTATTAATCATCGCAGCAAGTTTTGCACCTCATTTAACGGTGGTATTTTATCTGAATTTTCATTTTTATTGCAATTTTTAACTTCTTGCATTACCGTCAATAACAAAAACTGTTCAAAATCGTTATAGTAAAAAATAACTAAATGAATTTTCTTTAGCGATTAAACTTTTAGAATCTATACTGTAATCTGAAATGACATTGCTGGGTTTATTCTGATTTATCTGATATATACGAATTGTGGAAACAACTTCTTGATTTTGAAAAAAAAAAAAAAACTAAAAACAGTCATATCGACTCAGTATACCGATTTCACGTAATCGTTGCTCTGTTGTGCCGCCATTTCGTTACGTATATGCAATGTTCTTAGATTTGATATCTGTAATAAAACACAAATTTATTCAACTATAATAAACGCTGCATTACAATATGATTAATTTTGAAAATGATAATTTAAATAAAGTTAAAATAAAATTACAGTATATTATTTTAAATAATGCAACAAAGTATTAAATTTTCCAGCTTTAACTTTAGAAGTTTTATGTATTAGACGTAGTATGAAGATTGTTTTCTGAAAATATCGATGCTTAAATCTCATCATATATATATTGCAGTTGCGTGAAGCATTTTAAACTAATGTACAACGTGTATTATAACTACCCTATCAGTAAATAGTTTACAGTTCTGAATACGAACATTTTCGAATGAGTTAATCTGTGTAATAGAAATAGTACAAAATGAAGGGTTATGTTGTTTACAAAAAGGGTTGGTTCATAAAATTTAGGAGAAGAAAAAG
The DNA here is from genome assembly GCA_032883995.1 of Coronaproctus castanopsis. Lineage (NCBI taxonomy): Eukaryota > Metazoa > Arthropoda > Insecta > Hemiptera > Monophlebidae > Coronaproctus > Coronaproctus castanopsis. The sequence continues at coordinate 7,127,306 of CM065054.1, forward strand.
GCAAATTCACGAGTATGATTGTGTTCATGATTTTTGTTTCGTGTTAAATGCTAATTTAAACCTAGCCAGTTGACAGGCTATACAATAAATTATATCTACTAATAATCGCGAGTGGAAGGTGCATCCAGCGATGCTTAACCTTACAAACTAAGAAACTAGGATACTAAATAATTTATCTTTGTCCTCTTTAATCGCGTTGTCACATCCGTGTGTGCAAGTGATGCTGCTAGCTGATTTGGATGAATACTTAGTCGGCTAAAATGCTTGAGCTTGTTTACGACTAGTTTCTTCAACGGTATCTAAGTCCTAATGTATGGCCTTGTTGGGCACGTACCAAGGCATTCGATAAATCAAGTGTAACGTCTTGTTCTGGAAGCGCTGCATTATCGCTTTATTCGATTTTTTTGCGCATCCCCAAATTTATGCGATATAGCTTCAGAATGGTTTTAATACAACTTCATACACTAGTAACCGATTTTGCAAGGATAATTCAGAATTGTACCCTACGAGCCAACTTTTTTAACTTTAGGCCCAAGTTTAAAGCTTATCTTTCTATCTGGAAACTTTATTTCAGTAGGTTTCTTCCACTGGGTTATGTCAGCTTAGTTTAGATTTGTATACGTTAGATATTAGTACACAGATAAGGATGTATGTTTTCGTGCTGATGTCGACAACGTTACGCGGCGCCATTTTTAAATTTGTCACTTATTTGACGGTGAACTAAGCGTGTTTATTTGATATTTAACTTAATTTTCATTATTTAAGGATTATTATTGTTATTATTATGCCATCGAATAAAGCTACGGGTATCGAGAGTTAAATATCCGGAAATAAATTCGCTAGATCTGTTTCATGGGAACGTTCGTGTTTTTGCGAAGGAACATTATAGACGGCAAGTCGATTCAAACTTACAAGAAGTGCGTAATTACTAACGTAATATCCAGAACGTCAATAAAACGCCGAATAAATTTATTAACGAATACAATAACAATAATACTTACACGGACGCCACTATTTCACCAAATGAGTCTCGGCTTCTTGTGCTATGTAGACTAACTCTACTTTTGTAATTTCAGCCCATTCCTTAATGTTCTGCAGCCATAAAGTCATATTTTCTCGCCCTCTTTTGCCTTCTACCGTTCCCATTATTATAGTTTGCCGAAGACGATATGTTGGCATTCTCATAAAATATCCAAGAATTTTCCGCTTCCTAATTATTTCCACATCATATGTAACACCTCTGCATCCGTGTTTTTTTTTTTTTGGTCCATGGTATCTTCCATCCGCCGACAGCACCATTTTCGAATGATGAGATCGGCTTTTCCATATATTTTTATTGTCCATCGCACCTATATAAGAGCGCAGATCATACGTAGCGTCTTAATACCTTCTTTTTAATGTCTAAATTTAATCTTGTCATATAGAACATTCTTCAGCTTCATAAATATCTCTCGATGCACGTTCTTATTTCTATGTTAGGGTCATTATCTTCCGTTATCCGGCTGCCTAGATACTTGAATTTTCTTACTCGTTTAATTTGTCCGCCGTTAAGGAATAGTTTTTTGTTCGCAATTGGTAGTCTTGGGGTCACCATAAATTTAGTTTTCTTTCTATTTATACTAAGCCCATTTCACTTTCACGGGCAACTGAACCAGTAGACCATGTAGGTTCTCGATATTCGTGCAGTATTATCGGCGAAACCTATTACTGCAATTTTTTCACCTTCAATTTGTATTCCTTATCCTGATCTGAAGCTTATGCAAATATCACCTCCGAGTATAAATTAAATAGCATTGGAGATAGCACATAACCTTGCCTAATCCCTCTGCGTATTGATATTGCTCCAGTTAGTTGGTCTTCTATTAGCGGTGCTACATGTTGATTTACTTTATCCCCACTAATGTTTAATTACTTTAATTTTTTATATTGCTAAACAAGATTTTTACTCGCTTTTTCCGTTTACTTTTTTATTTTAATGTATCTTTCAGTCACGCATCAATTTTTTACATATAGTATACTTGAAATAGAAAAACCTACTGAGGGGAGAAGATGCAAAAGTAATATTTTGTGTATAGTATTATTTATTTTTTATATAACTTTAAATAATGTTTAACGCGTTATATAAATATTTTACCAAATACACCTTACGCTGGAAATATATAATTTTGTTAGCATTAAAGTTTGTATCCGGTATAGGAAACACTGTGTGTAGTCGTTTCGATGCTTGTTCAAAGATCACATATGTTTATTATTCAATTCAGTTCATTACGAGATCGAAATAATAAATGCTCGGTGATTTTATTTTTATTTTCAGACCGGTGATCGTCGCGTATGGAACCATGCGACCTATCGATGAATTTCGGACGCAGTTATTCGAATGCGCCGGCGCTGATAAATCGCGTATAGTTTACTACTCGTCCGAACACGTAATAACGTCTGATAAAGTTTTACCGATAGTTTTAACAACTGGTCCGTCCGGGAAAAATTCGATTTTTCCTACGATCATAGAGGCAACTTGGAAATGGTAAGATTTCACAATATATTTTTAAAAACACATAAATTGAGTTAAATAAGTTTCAAAAAATATATAAAAATAGGTTTCGAAAGATATCAAAAATATATACGTATATATATTTTTTATAAATTTGTATTGCAATCTGAAAGTAATGTTTAAATGATCAATACATAAGACTAATTTAGTAATTAAACATGTATGTAATATTACTTCATTAACTAATTTCTATTATTTATATACGTACGTATTTTTACGTAACTAAATCGTTCGGCCTTAGTCGCTTAAAACGTCTATCATCTGCTAATGCATCGAGCATATACGTTGTCTCGATATTCGGATGTTTATAGAATCGCTTTTCATACGCACGATGACGATATTCGCAAATAATCTCGTCTACCCGGTTCAGATTTGCATGCAGATCGTCGTTTATCTGATACCATCCTGCGTTGATAATTGCGCGAATGACTTGATTTTGACTAGTCTGAATAACCGTTCGATTAGCAGGCTTAGTACATTACCAAAGTTGAATCCCATAAGTCCGTGATGATCGACTAGTAGTCGTTTACTGTAGAGATTCGAGTTGTGAATTTCTTCATAATAACCACCACATTTGATGGGCTTTAAAAATGTCAAAATATTCTTTATTTTTGTTATTTCATTCGATCGAATTTTTAAAAAATACGTTATTTTAATTATTTAAAAACAGAAAACAATAATGGCGATAAAACCGAAGTAATAATATTTTATTTTTTTAATTAACGGAAGATCATTTCTTTTATTTTAATATAAGAAATTTATATCGAAGTATATAATTCGGATTTATTATAAAACGACGTTCTTTATGAAAAGGTATTCAGGAATTTAATCGTTTTATTTGTGTAAGAATTTTTTTCGCTTACATTTGCTTTGGACGGCTAATTTGGTCATGCTGTTTCAACGTACAATATGACCAAAGAACTTCCGTATCAGTTCATACATAATGACTAGGCAATCGATGTGTTATATATATATATATATATATATATATATATATATATATATATATATATATATATATATATGTATATAATATATATTTGAGCTTTCCATCAATTATACTAAATGCGTTACATTATCTTTTGACCGTAATATGAATAAGCTTACATTTAATTACAATCTTGATAAATCATGCTAACTCAATTACTGTGGGTCCGTTATAGTAAACTCAAAATTATTCAGTGATCCGATAACATTAAATACTGTATATAAAACTCTTGTCCGTTCTTCTTAGATTTAGGATAATTTTTACAATAAGTATACTACATGGAACGGATTCAGGATGTTTTTGATTTTTTTTTTTTTTGGTACAACGAATTATTATCCAAACCACATAAATTATGATATTTTATGTGACGTTATCCTTTACGTACCGTTGTATAAAAGACGGAAATTATGGTATTTACGAAAAAATCAAGCCAAGTTATATTAAATCTTACCATCAGTAATTCGATCTTACAATGTACAATGAATTATAAATTTTTTAAATTTACATTTAGATCCTAAAATGACTTTGGTTCATTTATATACGCGTCTGCCAGCAAACGACTATTAAATATACTGGATATGGTACGAAATGCTGGACTTAGGATTGCATTGAATGCATTCCAGCCTCATCAACAGCTAGCCTTCAGTATTATAGCGATATTCTGACTCTCTGTTACCGAAGGAAAGTACTTACTATTAAGTACGCAATGAAGGTACCTAGTCATCAGCAGCATCCAAAACAAAAACAGCTACTGCAGCTTCAAATGCAAAGCCCATTAAAGATGTCACGCAGTACCTCGTGTAGAATACTTGTGGTTATACCGCTTTGGAGCCAATTAAGTGCGAGTATCTGTTGGGTATATTTTCAACAGACGTTAAAATGCAAGCGAATGTGGAAATACATAGGAAGCTTTTGATTGTCTTGCAACAGCAGCCCAACGCAGTCATTTGCTTCACCGACGCATTTAAAACATCGCAATATGTTGGAGGTGCCTTCTCAATCGAAAACAAGATTCATTTTTTCAAACTGCTAATCATGTTACCAGTGTCTTTGCCTGCTGACAAGTATGTGATACTGACTGACTCAGCTTTGGCATTACAGTACATTGAAGTGAGAATCACTACAGTGGCAAAGGCGGGCCAAATATGACACGGCATTCTTGAAGTAAATGAACGTAACACCGGCATCATTTTCTTCTAGATTCCGAGTAATCGAAGGATAAGCCACGATGAGGTACACCGTGCGAACAAGGGACGTTACTTGCCGATAATGCTAAGAGAAGACAACGCAACATATTACAGCGAGAAAATCCTGGCCTCGTGGAACTAATCCTTCCATATTCGGCAATATAAAGGATTTAGTCATTTGGTCTTTAAAAATTGGTAAAATCTGTTCACCGCAGCTGGAAACAATTGTCAATAAAATGTATATTGGCCATACGCTGTGTACACGTACTCGTATCTACTGAGTATCCAACCGCCGCCAATGTGTGAAGTATACGGTACATCACTAACGGTCTATCATATTATTTTAATCTACCAGAAATATACTCAATATCGTTTCAACTATCATGGATGTAAACAATCACCACCTTCTCACCAACTTTATAATAACTAAACCGTGTAATTATCATTAAGTAATTGATAATTCGTGAACAGCCTTATACGCAATCACGTAAAAAAAATTATATACTTTTTTTTTTTTTTAATTTAAATATATAAAACGTAAAAAAATAATGCATCAATTACGAGACGACAATGCAGAATTAGCAATTTTATACGACTGACATTAGACGAAGATACTGTACGACTTCTCGGCGACAATCTATTGTTTATTCATATCATTTTTCTTAGAACTGAAGAACTGCAAAACAAGTTACATCATTAACGATAATGTTATTATTAAAACAGAAACATAATAAAAACATATAAAACAATCTAAATATGTATTTTTTAATATTTGTATTTGAACTTTAGTAAATTTTTAACGAAGATTGAAATAAGAGAACAATTTTAAAATTCTCACCACAGAACAAAAAATAATTAATGAAACGTAATCATTCATGGGAACACTAATTAGGGAATAGTTATTGATAAGTGTACATAATTGCTTTTTTTTTTTAAAAAAAAGACAAAAAATTAATTGATGAAGTGATAAATAACTAATAAATACGACCCAGCTGCGAGGATGTTTAAGTATAAATTATAACATATACATTATATAATCACAGTAAAAAATATTTTATGGTTAGGTCTCACAGTCACAGCTAGATGTTCTAAAAAATTAATAACGCCAATTTTTCCCTTTTTTTAAAAATATTATTTCCCGCTTTTTCCCGAGTATTATAAACATAATCGCAATAAATTATGTAAATTATCAATACATTTATATTCAACAGAATTATCAAATATTTTATGAAACCTCTCCATTCTTTTATTTATTTATTTTTTTTTTTACTTATTTTTCTTCATCACGTATTTTTACACATGATGATATAATATTGTTGATTTCAGGTTTTTTAACTTTATTTTCCCATCCATAATGGTTTAATTAATTTATTGTATTTTGGACCTCTGCTTGATTTTGGTTCGTTGGTATTTTTACCATTATTATGATATATAGAATCAGTTGTCAATAACATTTCGACAATAATTATCATAATCTTCTGTTGTATAGGGTTGGTGTACCATAATTCTAGTGTTTCTAGGTATGTTTTCCCTTCAACAATAATATCATCATAGTACCATACTCATCGAAGAGCGTAGACGATCACTGGTTTACCGATCAGATTTTACGCTGCCTCGAATTTGCTAGTAATCGCTGTAGAGAAAACCCGTCTGTCTAGCTTTTAATATTTTGCAGTCAATCTGTTCTACTCCTTTTCTAGAGCTTCTCTCTTCCCTTCCGTCTGTATCTGTACAATAATCTGGAATATTGAATTTTTCCGACCACTGATAATGCGGTCAAAATATAATATACATTTCACTGTATAACGTGAATATTTAGTCTGTATTAACCTTCTTTAAAACGTCTTTAACATCTTGGCCATCCGGGGTATTCTCAACATTCACTAATGGAGTTACATTTCTATAAAAAATCAATTGAAAATTAGTTAAATCACTAATATTTATTTTCTTAAGGAAATAATTTATATTTTTAAAATTATGATTTTTTAAATTTTTCACTTGATAATGGCGTAAATGCCGAAAAGCTTTGTGTTTTCCTTAAGAAAATAAATATTAGTGATTTAACTAATTTTCAATTGATTTTTTATAAAAAATCACTACATTCCACATTATATAAAAAATTACATTTCTATAGTTTCATATTTGTTTTTTAGTTAAAGGAACATAGCTTCGATTCTATATAACAGAAATGAGTCAGTGTAAGTAGCAAATATCTTGTCTTATACTAAGACCCAGTGACTAGTCACATTTCTTTATATTATTGAAGGCTGTTTGCGCATAATTACACTTTACTTTAACTTCAACATTCGTATCTAGATTATCGGTGATATCAACAACCAGATTTTTTGAACTTTATCATCGCCGTCAAAAGTAACAATTTTCTTTCCTATCATATAATTTCTACTTTTTTTTTTCGTTATAAGTCAAATGCAATAGCGTGTCGTTGCTTTTCCTATATTGAATTATGGATGTTTCTTTTATCAATATATCACGTCACAATTACAGATGCAATTTTATTTTATTATTTATTAATCGCGTTAGTAATTGACTTAAATTACTCTTTTCTATGTTTTATAATATTTTCTTCAACCTTTCGAGCTGGTATTTAATTAATTGTTTTCAATGTTATTTAATTAATCGCTTCTTCGACAGCAACCTTTCTCATTTATATACAGTAGGCATAAAATTTCTTAATGAATGTTATTTCCCTTTTGTTGAATGTTAGTTCATGATTATTTTACCTTTTTTCTTTTAATATACATTTTTCTCCGTTTTTTAAACGTTATTTTACATTCATTTTAAGTTTTTAAACTTTTTTTCACGTTATTCAAATTGTGTTAACATTTCGAATTGATTTTTATATTTACTATATATATATATATATATGTCAACTTCCAACAACTGTTCAAATTTCGCAAAATCTATCATAAGATATGTCACCCATTGCATTACTGTAAATATTTTTTTCAAATAATGATCATTCTGTTTAAAACGCAGAAAAAATTAGTATTGCTTCGAATTGTTTATAAATTAACCAAAGTTTAATATTCTGTAATATAAATACAATATATAGTTTTAGGCCTTCCTTTGGTAAAATATTCTTTAATTAAGCTCTAATTTTTTGCCATAATACAATTCGTCAAGTATAGTGAGATTTACAGATATTAAATCTCTACAATTACCGCAAAAAAATGCTATTTATTCGTCAACAACATTAATTTGACGGCATTTTCATATTTTTCCTAAAATCTTTGACATGCTGGTTGTTTCAATGTTTTGATGATTATATAGATTTTTAAATTTAACTCGATTTCATATATAAAATTTAACAATAACGTTGTTTTTCCACGCTCGCTGGAATTTATAAAATGTCTAATAATCTGTGATATAACACAGTTATTTTCGTATTTTCTTAAATATTTACCACACACACACACACAGTAACATTCATTTCTAAATATATATTATTATAAATATGAAGTGCAATTGTCTAAAATAATTGGAAACAAAATGACGGTAACACTTCGCCTAGAAAATCGGTTACATTTAAATAAAGATAAAAATTACAAATTGAAATTAATCGAGTTTTGTAACGATGATTATAACAAAAATATTAAGCGTAGTTTATAAATTAAATTAAATCAACAGTAACATACGAAGTTAATTTTCCAACAGATTTTTACGCATCATCAGATATATATATATAAGAAGTAATAGTATCAATAAAATTAAAGTACAAAAATAAGATAATAATAATAATTAACAAAACAAAATAAAATCAAAGTTAATCACTAAATTTTTGTTTTGTTAATTCATAAAATCACTACTCTCCAATAAATCAACAATAATAATAATGTTACTTTTTTACCTGAAAATTTAACATTAAAAAATGACAAATAACGAAATTCAACTATTTTCCTCGGTAAATGTTAATGTACCGGGCGAAATTTAGGATTTTAAAAATCATATTACTTTGGAATGTAGCACATTGTATACGAATTGTCGTAATTATGATTAATATTACCGATAAAGACGGTAATTTATTAAATATGATATTATCAAATAATATTGTATACTTCGGTTTAATTTAACTTTAATATATATATATATATATATATATATATATATATATATATATATATATATATATAAAAATGAATCTTAACGAAGCAAAAGAATTGCATAAACCCGTCAGGAAAAAATATCTAAAAAAGGCGGATCGTTACATATGAAGCTGACGATTTACGTAGTGCAGATGTGGTAATTATGTCAAATTATGAAACGGAAAATAAAGGCTAATGCTCCAATGTTATCGATAATTTTTTGACGAAAAATTAGGTTTCCGATTAATTTTTAAAATGGCGAAAAAATAAATACAATTATTACAAATTGAACCTTTTAAAACAGCATTATCTACAGGATTTCAAAGTTAAATGCTGCAAGCATATTGGATCAAATAGAAAATATTTTAACATCTGAAGAGAAAGTTGGTATAAAATAATGTTTAATATTCTGCGAATTAGTATACCCAGAGAAGGAAGAATAATAGTTAATTTTGCTGAAGACAAACGTACAAAAAAAAAGACGTAATATAAATAAAAAATACAGACAGTTTATGTTGTCCATGAACTATAATTTACAGCTTTGACATATTGTATTGATAATGTTTAGATACAAAATTGAATAAAACAGATATAAAACAAACCGGATTAGGGAGAAATATACAGGCAGATTTGGTAATAAAGTTATGTCAACAACTAGGATTTCATACTGATGAAGATTTTACCGTAGAAAATGTAAAAATTATTGAATTTTCAAATTAAAGTAATTTGCGCGGAAAACTTTAATAATGTAATATATTCGAAGTAAATAAAAAAAGAAAGAAAACTTTATCCTTATAGAAATTAAAATAGTATGACGAAATTTAACGCGATATATACATATTGCGAAATACGTGACACAGAATAAAAATAAACACAAAGCAAGAGTGAAAAAAAGACCACGTGAAATGTGCATGTAAGAAAAACACAATAAAAATGAAAGGGGAAAAAACTGTAAATATTGTAAGTATTATAACAACGAAGAATGTTATAAAAATCATTCAATAGTATGCCAATTTTTTGTTATAAAAATCACCCAATAGTATGCCTATTTTTTTTTGTAATGTCTAGAATGTAATAAAAGACGCGAAAGAGTAGTAGAAGATCATAGGTGTGGTGTTAAGTTGTTATAAGTATGTTGAAATTGCTGATCATAAATGTTATATAAAACACAAAAAATAGAAAGCTGAGTTTTGCGACCAATGGCGTATTTGTAATGGAAAATTAGATAAAAAAAGTTAAAAATTGCAAATATACATTTTATGATTGCGCGGCAAATCGAGAGACGGAAATTCGCGAAGCTAATTTAATAATTTCACAATATTTTAACGGGCGAAGCTTTATTCAAAACTAACAAACATTTTTGTAACTGGTTAATTTCTAAAAAACACAGAAGGTTTATAGTAACTGCTTACAATAAAAAAATCATACGGCGCACAATTTATCGTAAAATATTGTGTTGAAAATTTTTAAAATCGTATACAATTAACAATGAAGCGAAAATATTTATTTTTCTTTCCTTCCTTTCCCCTATACACAGCTTGTGCTCTCAATAGTGCTTATGATATCTGCGATTACTTGAGCGGCACTCCTTCCATCGAAAGAGGCAATAATGTATAAATCGCATAAGTCCACGAATAGGCCAAAAATAATATATTAGGAGTAGTGAATACGTATAAGGAGCTTGGTTTACCAACGTCGGTGATTCAAACGAAGAGATTAAATGCAGGACAGAACAGACAAGATTAGCATTTATTAAAACGAAGAAAACACTAACATCGCATAGAATATCTCGTTCAGTAATAATTAGAGACTTAAAATACTATATATGGTTTTGTCGATGTATGGCTGCGAAACAACGACGCGGAAGGTTAAAATAATAAACACTATAGAAGCTTTCGAAATGCGGTGTTACCGCCGTATACTGCGCATATCGTGGACATGAAAAATGAAGAAGTACTAAACATATTTAAAAAATGATGGAAAGTTGTTAGATGCGATCGAGCGAAAAAAAAAACAGCGTACTTAGGACACATATTAAGCGGCCCACAGTATGCACCGCTACAAACCATAATCGCGGGGAAAAATAAAAGGAAAAAGAAGAGTTGGCAGATGATTCGATAATATTCAATATATCGTGAAATAGTCGCCATAGCTGCTATCAACAACTGAAAGCAGTCAAATAGACAAAAAAAAGAATAAATATAAAAAATAAGTAATATATAAATATATATAAAAAAACCCACAACAACTGTAGAACCGTTAAACCCCAGAGATTCTTTTTACGAAACGCTAGTAAATTTTTCAAATAAAAAATTTCTATTTCTATATATGGATGTTTCGATGTTTATCCTACTGTTCAATATTACTTATCCTATCGGGTATCCAGAAAAAATTATGAGCTTGCAAAAGTTTTTATAAAACTTGGTACTGATGTAAAATACTACTCCCTAAAAATTACATCAAATTAAAGACAAAAAATTAGTAGTTACTTCGCGTAATTAATGTTTTGTTTAAAAATGTACAGAATGTAATTACGATACTTTATAAAGCAGGTTAATAAGAGCTTGGACAACAGATGAAGTTAAAAAAAATCACTGGAAAAAATTTAAAAATTTTAGATATACGTTAATATGAAATACTGTTAGATGATAGTTTAGAAATAAGCAATGATATTTTTTAAAAGAAAATATGATAAAAATATTTTATAAATATAAATATTAATTTATCAAGAGCAATTCGGGAACAAATATTTTTAACGACACCCGATGCTAGATTAATTAGGTTAAAAAATTATATATTATGATGTTAACTGTAAAATATATGTTGCTGATGGGGAAAATGCAGCGAAAACAGGATGTACAGAGTGGACAGATGAATTAGGTAAATATGATCGTTGTATTGATTAGATTAGCATGCGGCTTAAAAGTTACGAATTTAGCACAGAACACGAGAAACTACAATGAATGTGCAATAACTTATATTAAATTACGAAAATTCAAAAACATTAAACAAAAATGCAACGGGAAATATTGTGTTAAAAATTCCTAATTTTAATATAATAACTAGAGATATAAAAGCAATTGTCATGAATGAACAAAAAGAATTTACATTAGATTATAAGAAAAAACAAATTTTATCAGAACATAATGAAATTATAGATACATTAACACGATGTTATTAAATAATTCTTTGTCATATTAAACGTTATGTCAAAATTTCAACAAATCACTGGTTGATTTAAAATTAACCGCCCTCAAAGTATATTGTTCAATTCCAACATATTAAAAATATTCTGTCAAAATTTCAACCTTAATAATGGTACAGCCTGAAATGCGTTGCAAAATTTTAATAATTTAAGTGTAACTATTATGTTTAAAATAACTATATATTAAAGGGCTAATTTGATTATTCTTAAATATAGGTGGGATAATTGTGAAACTAGTAGGAAAACTTGCGCGTTTTCCCCAATGTGTCATATAGATCTAAATTAAAAGATTTGAAGATTAATTTTTATAACGACCAGGTACTGTTCGCACATGGCCAATTTGATTCCTACATAGGTTCCACTTTGTTGACAGCCCAGTATGCATTTGGTGCAACTCCTTCGCTGTTATTTCATTTTATTTTAATTTGTACTGTTGATTATGCAAATATTAATAATATTGACTACTGCTTAATAAATCGCATTTATTTTGTTGTAATTCTATACTATATCTACTGATATTTTGCTTATTTATAACCTGTTATTTTTTTTTCTTTTTTCTTTTTTTTTCTTGGCTCAACCCAATTTAACAACTATTTATTGTCATCTCATCCATTATCTATCTTGGATTTTAGTAACACTTTGTAGAGAACTATCGCATGTGCATTTACTTTATTTTTTTTTCTCTTATATACGATTTTACCTAAAGTGGGAAACTATTGTAAAGAAACTTGAATGTACAAAAAATTCAGATAGAAACCGAATTCAAAAAAATATTGTGCTAATAATCTGTTACAAAAATGTTCTGCTAAGATTTTCGCATAACTTGTCTCAAAAAAGACGGGATAATTCATGTTGGCAATACAAGTTTATTATCGGTACAAAAAAAAAAAAAAAAAAAAAAAAAAAAACACCAAAAATATGTCGTGGAAAATTATATAAGCGACACTTATAGAATGTTTGGGAAGTATAATGTTACCTACAATATACATGAACCGATATAACAATATTGTTAAAATGTTACACAAACGGTTACTGAATAAATTTATGATACAAAGATGATAGAACAGTATTTTATAACTATGTACCAAAGAAAGTTTTAGATAATAAAGACGGTAAAATGTTATAAGGTAGACGAATAAAAAAATAATTGAAAAACCGACCAGATTTAATTGTTGTAGAAAAAGGTTCGGAACAGGCAAAAATAATAGATGTACACAGTATTCCTTATTATAAATATATAAATATCGATAAAACTATTAATTGGAAAGAATAGAAAATATATAAATCTAGCTCATCAGATCAAACGAATTCAAAACATAGTTAAAACGGAGAAAAATAGTTCTCGTAATAATATCGACGAACTGGTGTAATACCGAAACAACTACTTCAAATACAAAAAAATTTACTTGATGACGAGAAGCACCTGCAGGCTAACCTTAGATAATAAACTATTGCTGTTTGATACAATAATACAATAACCCGAATGTAGGGTGCTGCAATATTGAGAACGATTAGCAACTTTAATCGTAAAATAATTCGACGATTTAAAAAGAAAATTCTCCGAACCTTGATGCGCAACAAATAAACATATCTACACTCGCTGTGAAGTAAAATACAGGAACAAGAAGATAAATATGTTTAAATGCTGACACGTAAAGCTACTTGATAAACATATGAATGTTGAAGCAATACGCTGGGTAGGCAGTAGTATAAATCTTGATCATAATATCTCTAAGACAGAGATCATGAATAAAGAAAACAATATATATATATATATATATATATATATATATATATATATATATATATATATATATATATATTCATAATGACCTGTGCAACATTGTGCACATACACATACATATATACATATACACACGTACACAAAATTTTTCAAACATATCAAGAACGGAAAAAAAATATTTCACATTCATTACATCTGGTGGATGACGGGTTATACACGTCAGTTCTAGATTAGAAGAAGATAAAAAAAAAATCAAGAACCGGAAAGTTCACATATAGTGATTAATTGATTATTTTTTTATTTATTAGTGTTCGTAATTAAATCTAACCTATATTTATTTTTGTAGCCTCATGTAACTAAATAATTTTTTTGAATATAGTTTATATAAAATTAATCAATATATAACACACCTATATATATATATACATACACGCACTTATTTATGATATTTTAAACTAATATTTTGAAAATGGTTAAGATTACCTTGTTGATACTGGCGAACGATACACCAAATTTTTCAGATACTTTAATGGAAGACTTTATCCAAGATGGCAATGACTCTAACACATTTTGTCGAGCATATCTATGATCCAATAATATAATAGCGGCATAATCATCTTTATGCCTAATTGCTCGACCAACTGATTGATTGACCGCTTTCATACATAAATTTTCATAGTGAATTCGACCAGAGCCGGGACCCTTTAAAGTCATATATTTATATAAATAAATAGACAAAAAGATACATTTATTTATTGATTAAACTGTAGATATTTTGAAATCGTAAACATTAAAAAATATTTCACAAAATCCCCCTCACGATTATTATAACAGACGTAATCAACCGTAACGTTACGTCCGGATGAAATACCATAAATAAGTATTATTATAAATTTAGGACTCACATTTTAAAATTAATTTATATGTAGACCATAGACACGGGAACAAACTACATCTTTATAAAACACCAAAACACCTTAATTTTTATTATCATTAGTGTACAGTTCTTTTTATAATCTGGCTAAAGTATTTAAACCTATGGAGTTGCTTAACTATTTCTCCATTAATTTTTATGTAAAAAGGGCGTGGTTTCCTACCAATTATTATATATATATATATATATATATATATATATATATATATATATATATATATATATTAGATAAATAGATAGATATAGAACATATGGCACTCAATAAGAAATTTTAACATTCTTCGAGAATAATTAAAGATTTATTTAAAAAAAATAACAAAGATTAAAATGTAATTATTTAAAATATTCGCTATTTCAGTATTAAAGTACCCTGAGCGCCGTGTGGATTATTTCTTGACGGGTAACTTTGCTGGGTTAATGGTTTCATAACTATAAATGAGAGATTGTTTACTATTTTTAACCCTTCCAGTCACAACGAAATTTAACAAAAAATTGGTAATTTTATACATGGTGTTTATTATACAACACCTCTTCTTAGATGACTCTAGACAATTTTCAATGTGTTTATATAAATATTATTGGAATTGAAACATTTCATCGTCAACCAGAAAATATACAATCGTTTTAGTATGAAAATGTTATGTACCATATAGTAGATATCGTTACTGAAAGGATTAAATTAGACAGCTCATTATGTATACTTCTGTTTATTTACTATTTTTACAAGATTGTGTTGTATTTGGATGTACATATATTTTTATATATGCACTTATCAGCATGACTGTATATTTATTTTCATTTACTATTCGAATAATTTAGTACCGCGTTTTTTCTGATATTGTTTGTTTTAATTTTGCTGTATATTTGTACTCATTTATGAATTTCTTAGTGTTCGCACTCTAACGAACATAAGTTGTTACGTAAATATATACAAAGCATGCGATCGATACAAGTGGGAAAAAAAGGAGAACCGCTTACGTCAAGCAGTAAACAAATATAGGCACATCGCGATCGTGATATATGTATGTAAAAGTAACAAAGAACTTATCGTTAAAAAAGGAATAAGTTAGCAATACCACATCGTCTCATACTGGTTCTTCCAATCGGCGGAAAATATTGTGAGTTACCGATGAAATCGAACTTATAAGATACTTACGTAATATATAAATTTTTCACAATAACGAAATAGCCGCGAAACGCTTAAAGAAAATTATTTGACAAACTTCAACATCCCCTTCCATTGAAAATTTATTATTAACATACCATGTATATCACTAATTTTTTTCAAATGTATATAACCTTTAAATATTCTTCTCTTTCGATAATTCTTATAAATGCACTCTTCTTCTAATCGTGTCGGTCAGCTTATATTCCTTTTTCCCCCAATATTTAACAGTCTGAATTAGTTGACTTATTGCCGTATCTTTCTCATAATAAGAACAATTTCTTTAAATAACAAAAGAATCTTAAAAATGAAATAAGTTAAGTCAGAAAAGGAGTATTTTTTCCAAACCTGAGATTAGTCCGGAAAGTACATCATGCAAGTCCTCCTGTCTGATATATTTTTCATTTCCTGGTATCATTTACCATTCTTAACTGCTTCCGTCTACTGTTCTAAATGTTCTTTCTCCCCCCCCAGTTTATCTTTAATAATAATTATTCACAGCGCCGCCCCGTTAGATCACCAAAATCATTTCATTTCCTTCACATTACATCGAAATATTAAAATACATAACAATTAGGATAGCGTAAAAAATATAAATAATTTTTTTTTTTAGATTTTAATTTATAAAACTTTTACATAACACGTTGATTGTTGAGGTATAATTATCTCAAATTTTAATTATCGGTTAACATCGCCACAAATATAAATAGAAAAAGAGAAAAAATATAAATTTCGTGAATCACAAACAAACAAAAAGTAATTTCGATTATGAACAATGTTCTTATTACTGAAAAATCTATATCATTTGATTTGTAATAAAAATCGTTGAATTAGTCATTTCATCGGTATTTATGAATGTGTATATGTAATGAAAGAAAATTATGTATATTTTGATAAATTTAAGAAAACACGTATAAAACCATACCATCAATTTATCCAAGTAACTCATTTTTTCTTGTAATTCAGGTGACCTATTATCTGGATACGGAAGACCAACAACTATAACAGCACGACCCAAATCATCGCTAAAATTTAATCCTTCGCTTAATTTTCCGCCTACAACCAAAATTTTATTTATATATTTATATATATATGTGTGTGTGTGATATGGAAAGAAAAATAAAATACTTTATTAATAAACAATAGAATATGAGTTTATAAAAAAGAAACAATAAAATTATTTGAGCACAAACAAATTATTATCGCCGCGGGTGTTACTAATACCACTAATAAAAAAATGCATTATTTATAGAAAAAAGTAAAGATAAATCTAGGATAAGTTAAAAACAGAAATAATTAACATATGAAATAAAGTATTTGAACTAAGAGATTAGATGTACATTAAATATTCCATACAAAATTTAATTCTTATTTAATGTTAAAAATGATAATGCTGTTTCTGAAATATATATGATAACCACAGGGAGTGCATTGAAACCTTTTCTGTATGTAGCATACAAAACTGATGTTTCGATATTGTAAAAAACACTGATAGAGGCACATTTGCTAATAACAAAATACTTTATGAAAATCCCCTATATAAATTACGAAAATTCCATATGTTAAAATGCAATGATACGCAAGTATTTTGAAAGATGTCGAATAAAAAAGTTAGAGTAAAAATGGTTAAAATAAAAAATTGCACGAAGTATCTGAGCTTATATTTGGACCGAAAATCAAGCAGACGTACTGGCTTATAAGCTGGAAGCTTTTCTTAATCAATAAACTTTTTCTCCAGAAGTAGCTATTAGCTTCTGTGTGGAGGTATGAAGGTCATCTATGTAGTTGTAACTCAAAACAAATATCTATGCGATTCAACGTTTCCAGAATAGAATACACATTGGTTACTTTTCCACGGGATACAAGCAACGACCTAACTCAAGACCTAGAGGTATCACATAGTAACAAAAGTAATGAAATGCGAAGCTACAGCTAGATTATCTGATTATTCAGATTAAACGACAGAAACCTGACTATATAATCGGAAATCATTAGATTTAATCAATAGTGTTGTATAGTTTTTTTTTAGGTGCCTCTTTACCGGAGAGTGTCAATGCCTTACCATTTATAAACAGCTTACAAGGTCTAGCTGTAGATTTAATATATATATATATATATATATATATATATCGTGAATAAAATTAATTTAATTTTTATATTAAATATTATCGTAAAAATTCAATTCTTAACATGAAATACTGTAAAAAAATTTCTTGTGTTTTTTATTTTCAAAATTTGTTATGAAATATATACACTATAAGAAAATATTTGAATATTTATTATGCTACATTACTTCGTGATATAAATTTCATTATTTATTCGTTAGTTAAATTCACACATTTGATTTTTTCATGACGTCATTTATTCCAAATTCAAGTTCTATCAACAATCAGATTATACTTGATACATTCCACAATCAATAACTTTAATCAGATTATATACAACGAAACAAACGAACGAATTTTTTCATTTTTATTCATTTCGCAGGTATGCAACATTCAATTTTCAAAACATGATAAGCGAATAAATTATACGATTTTCAAATAGTCTACGGATGAAATATAAATTATATTATTTCTATTTATTAATTAATATTTTTACATTTTTCAAATGGTCCTTAATAATAATTTAAAGTTAATTACGTAGAATATACCGTTGCTTTTATAATTTATTTTTGAAAGCAAAATAAAACAAAAATGCGAAGCGCTACTCTAAACAGAAAATCTGTATTCGAGAATTATATATAATAATTGATTTATTAATGAAAACGTGGTCATACAAAATCTTTGTTTTGTCGGACATGTAATGCATATCTTAATCCATTTATATACGCATTTAATCTAATCAATGATGTATTTACACACACACATATATATATATATATATATATAAATAAATAAATATATATATATATAATGAACTTTTTGATTTTAAATAATAATTTTTAAAGTATTACGTGAATTCTTATTTTAATAGCCTTACATTAATCAAATATTAAGAAAGTTAACTCTCAATAGATAACAAACAAGGTTTTTTGTTCAAAAACTTTAACAAACACAAAAAAGTAATATTCGAAGAGAACTATTAATGTACACATTCAATTAATAAATATCGCACGTCAATATAAAAATGAAATTGCTATACCTATATGCTTTTCTGAAGAAATTATATCACGCAGCAAATGGGGTATTTTGGAACTATGACTTGACTTGCCCATATCCTCGACAGTATTAAAAGCATTTATGTGGGAACACACGTACTACATAGTCGGGAATCATTTCTTGGAACCCCATTGGTTAGTTTAAAATGAACTGGAAATAACTTACTGGTTATAAAACCAATTTAAATTTCGTTCAAAAAAAAAAAAACACATATAACAAAATAGACGGAATTTACGCGGGTTACATATAAATTGGAAATATAGCTCAAGAATATGAAAATGTTTTTCGGCGTTTTGCCCGGTTCGATAAATGTAAAATTAATATAGTTTTAATTAGGCCATTTCAACAATAAATCAAATAATTAAAACAACGTTAAAGTGTTGATACAATCGCTAACCGATATGCGAAGAAAATCGTTTGCATTGGAAATTGAATAATAATAAAATGTTAAACTCGATTTAGCCTTATCATTCAACTCTCTAAATAATATATAATTAATAAATCTTTTATTAAATAATTAAAATACAGTCAATAAGCTTAATTTATAAATATATCGTAGTACCCAAACTCGTCTTATCACGATAGCTTACACAAGATTAATTAATTAATTAAGGTAACAAACAAAAAATGTACGACTATTACAACGCAGGAGAAAAAAGGAAAAAATAGACGAACAAAGCAAGCGTAATATTAGATAACGTTGAAACTAACGATTAAATGTGAAAATAATTAATATAACATCACACTAATAATTAGAACAATATGAATAAACCAATATCTGATTACAATAAATTATGTTTAATACGTCTATGCTTATATTTTATATACAGCTGCCTCTGGAATTTACCTATTAATGAGATAAACTCATTATCACGTATAATCGTCGAAAAATTTACGACATACGTTAAGAATGTATTAACATGAAGTAATTTCAGAATATCACGCGTATAATCACCTAAGGCACCTGTTCTGAATGAGCTGCAATTTATTATAACTAGCGTTCGATATCGAACACCAAACGGGAAGTAAATAACGGACGTATTAATGTTTTATAAATAATCAGTTTATTTATTAAGGAATGATTTTTTTAAATAAACACAGGGGGGTATATGGAACAAATTGATCTATTAACCTTCGTATTAATATAGTTGATACGTTTGAAGTTAACAAAACAAAATTAAAACGAAGTTAATCACTAAAAAATTTTTTATTAATTAAACACGAAGCTTTTCGATTGTAAAGCCATTAATGCTTGAAAATTACTTTACAGTCGAAAAGCTTCGCGTTTAATTAATAAAAATTTTTTTTTAGTGATTAACTTCGTTTTTATTTTGTTTTGTTAATTCATAAAAATCACTACTCTCCAATACATCAACATTAGTTTGAAGTTAAGTTTATCGTCAAAAACAACAGATACCGAATTTGACCAGTTAACGCTGTTTCCCAACACTTTCAGATTATTCGGAAATTTTGGTCGTCTGCGTGTAAAGAAAATTGCTTCGGTTTTCGATTGATTGATACGAATTTTCAACTTATTATAATAATACGTTGAAGTTTGTTTTGGATAGTAGCTGTTCTAAATGCGCTACTAAAAAAAATAGCCGCATCGTCTGCATAGAGCGCCGCTTGTGCATTCGGCACATCTGGAAAATCATATAAGTATAATGTGAAAAGAAAAGATCCCAACACACTTCCTCGCGCAATACGCCCTAAACACGTTTTAATTGAACAGACTGAATCACCAACAATTACATAAAAATTTCTATCGCGTAAATAACTACTAATTAATTAAATTAAATTAAATTAAATAAGGTGGAAAATACATTTAATCATTTTGTATAAGATGCCCTCGTACCATGTAGTATCAAATACTTTAGTAACGTCAAAGAGCACGGTAGCAGTGTGTGTTTATTACGATTAAAATTATGCGTCACAATCTCGGCTACACTGGATATTTGACGAGGCGTACAAAAATTTTGGCGAAAACCTGTACATTTGGAATAATATTGTTAGCATGATAGTGTTTCCTTAATTCGATTAAAATAATTTTTTCTGCGACTTTACTTAAATTGCTAGGTAAACTAATTGACCGAATGTTGCAAATCTGAGAACTGTCCTTCCCTGGTTTAGGAAGAGTAATAACTTTTGCGGTTTTCCAGCCGTGCAGAAAATAACTGAATTTAAACGTGCAATTTAATACATCGGTAAATTCTACGGTAGTCTTTAACGAGAGCTTCTTAATTACTATAGATGAAATTTTATCATGTCCTACAGAACGTTTAGCTTTCATTGATTTAATAATGAATGATTTCAGTGACAAATAAGAATTAGCGTTGGCTCGTTTTGTATAAGTGAATGATCGTTAATGGCGCCAAACGGGTTAAATTATTTTTTCAAAGTAGCAGTTTGTACAGATAGACGAAACAAATTCATACAGAAAGATAGAAGATAGCTACTTTAATATTTTTCAACGTTTAAAAACTTATTTGCTGGAATTTATCGCTACAAATAGTACAGTCAACGATAGACAGCGCATTTTATTGAGCAAGAATAAAAAAATAAAATACACATATTTACGTACGTATACACACGTAATACCCATCGATCGACTTAAAAAAAAATGTCCAACATGGTTATGATCGACCCGTTCATAACAATTTTTTACAATAATCTTCAACGAAAAAACATAGCCATATAGAAGAAAAGAATACATACGTATATATACATATATTAAAGCTGTTGATTCCGGAAAATGTGTCAGTTCATCGATTCCGGGAAATTGAATCGACTTGAAAGTTGATCGACTCGAGCTGAATTGATTCCAATTAGAATTGATTACTCAGAATTACCGAGATCAAATTTAAATTTATACAGGTTTTTTTAAATTTCATCAACAATTTTTTTTCACTCGAATAAAAAAAATGCTATGCTATAAAAAAATGCGAGCTTATTTAACAATTTAACGTATTAAAATTTAAAATAAAAAAAAAAACGAAAAGAAATATTTTATTAATGATTATTTGGAATTTTTATAAAGAAATGTTAATATTGGACGAAAGACAGGAGCGTTTTGAATGTTTCCTGCCGATGAGAACACTCCCTCTGATGGAATGCACAAATATTTTTTAGCCAATTGGCTAACGATTGGGTATTTTTAAAACGTCGTCGCTTTTAGGAATCTGCTCATCCAATTCCGATTTTAATATTGAGGAGTCATCCTCCGAGAACAGTAGTTCAAGAAAATACTTCGTTCATTTCTTGATATTTATTATTATCTATGAACGCCATGAGTTATTTACTCATTCACTTTGATGAATAGATTTTTCACAAAAATAAATCGATCAACTCCGTTATCGATTCGAATCGATAGCACATATATATATATATATATGTGTGTGTGTGTATGTGTGGGCGTGTAAATAATTAATTCAATTTTATTGGGAACGTACCTATAATACTGAACATTAAAGCGCCACGACTAGTGGTCTTCGATGAGACTCGATAATTTTTAACAGCGGCCGCGTATTGGTTTAACAATGACTCGACGTCACAGCTCCTTTTTGGTTCTCTAAATATCTGGCACATTACAAGTTATAAAATTAATTTAATAGGAAAATCGATTTCTCGTCATTTTTATTTATATAAACGAGACGTAAGTAATTTACATGGCTGAGTGAAAAGTTAGGGCTACTAAATAAACTTAACGATAAAATGTCGAACCACGTCGTCCCCAGTCATTTACGACGTCGCAAAAAAACAAAAAATAATGTACAGCCGAATATTTAAACTGATTAACATGTCTAATAGTCGCGCTCAATTTTTGACAGGAAACTATAAATTATAACGTATAAAGTAATGACGAGTAAAATATATTCTATTTTGACAGGTAGTTTTATTTTATTTTAGACAGCACAAAATAATTCCAGACGACGGACGTGTAAAGTAATACTACGCGTTACTTGCTTTTGTCGACTCTCGATGATTTTTAATGCGTTAAATAAATCATTTTTATAATTAATACATTCTCATCACCACCATTACATTCCGTCTAGGCGACTACTTACCTATACTTATTTTATTGTACAGTGTAAGTAGCGTACAAGGCAATCATAATATGACGTTAGCGTACATAGTCACACATACACATGATAAAACTGATTGTAATCGCTTTGTTGTCACGACACAATGTAGTCCCACATGATCGCGCATATGACGTTGTGCGTGGTGGTTCGCCATTGCCTTCCACGCGATAATATTAGGATTGTTCATATTTTTATTTTCCGATGATAATTTTTGCGTCGCCGATCGTATTCGAACTCGGTATCTTCCTAATAGAAGTCCGTGCTCTAGCCTCTAGGCTATTTCGACGATTAAGACATTCTACGTCAATCAAATTTATTAATGTCTTCCAGATTTCGTGGACGTGTTTCGTAACGCGGCTCTTAACGTATGCCCACAAAAAAAAAATCGCGAACTTTGAA
Organism: Coronaproctus castanopsis; assembly: GCA_032883995.1. Lineage (NCBI taxonomy): Eukaryota > Metazoa > Arthropoda > Insecta > Hemiptera > Monophlebidae > Coronaproctus > Coronaproctus castanopsis. Next base: position 7,150,825 of record CM065054.1, read on the forward strand.
TTATTTTCGAAACTCTCCTTGCACTGTCGTGATCGATTCACGCCAAAAATAATGTTGCACGCAAAACGCGCGTTCCTTTTCGTTATAGAATACCAAAATAACTGAAACTGAACAAAAACGAACCTCTCGTGTGTACACTAAACGAGGAGCACGCGCCTTGCGTTGTAACAGTCTTACCAACTGCGCTATTCAAAAAACAAAACCTTCTCTGGTTCACTCTTTTATATATATATATAAATAATAAAATATAATCCTCTTCTAAGAATCACTTTCTATACGGATATGTTTGAATTATAAAAGCCATCACAAAAACAATGGCGAAAAAAGAACATTACTGTACGAGAATGCAGTTTATGTACTTGAAAAGAGGGCACACGTAAATCAAGTTTTAAGATAAACTTATAAGTGACAATGTTTAAAAAAAAAGTACAAAAAGACGACACATTCGCGATGGTGACATGACAAATTATGTAGACAAACGAGGTTGAAATAAGACAAAAATGAATCAAACAATTATCAAAAGCACTAAAGTAAATATGCACGAAAATCTACAACATAATATGTCGGAGGAAACAAAAACTACTCACACCAATATGAATTTAAATCGATCGGAGTAAATCAGTGCAAAAAATTACTTTAAAATTTACCATTTTCTTCGCGCTTATTCTATCTAACATGCCGGTATTTTTCCAATGCGTGTATACAGTCTCTTCGTATTTATATGATGGGAAAAAACATACAATTCCAGCCGGTATTATATTACACAAATTACTTAGCGCGACGCCTAATTCATTAATCTGAAAATATCAAAAAGAACTTCTCTCTACTGCTTTCTTCGTAATACATATTTAATTGTAAAAAATAAAAATACTTTTATACCGTATGGCGATATATTTATTTGATAAAAACAGTCTACTACAAGTTTCACTGGTTACAACAACATCAGGATTCCATAAAATAATAATAATAATAATAATAATATGAATAAAAAGAAAACGATAAAAACTAACAACGCGTAATAAACTGAACTTTGTAAAGATTAAAATAAACAACAAAAATTAAATTAAAATCACTAAATGTTGTTTTTTTTTTAAATGAAAAATCACAAAGTTTTTCGGCCGTTACGCCATTCAAGTAAATATTTAAAATGATAAAAAATACAAAATGAAAAACTATTAATTTAAGATTACAATTCCCGAAAAATCAGCAAAACGAAGAGCAGTATTAATAAAATAATCTGACGGTGAATTATTATTAATATTGTTCTTCATTTTGCTGATATTTTGTGAATTGTAATCTTAAATTAATAAATTGATATTTTTTATCTTCCTTAATATTTACTTGATAATTGTCTAACATACGAAAAGCATTTTTCATAAAGAAAGAACTTTTAGTGATTTTAACTTATTTTATCACTACATTCCACATTCTACAAAATTTGTAAAGATTGTAACTGTTATATAGGCTACTAAGAATTTCAATATTAGATTTAAAGAACATACGGCCCCATCATTAGTCGCATCAGTCCTTTGACTGGTAGCCCTGCAGTCTTCTTTTCCATTCGCCTCTATCTGCTGCCGTAATGTTTAAATCGCGATAGGTATCCCCACTCCTACATTATCCATTATTTGTCCGATGTAGCATTTTCTTGGCCGGCCTCTCCTTCTTCTATCTTCTATCGTGCCTTCCAATATTAATAGGACCAATTCATCGTGTCTTATCATGTGACCTATCCATCTTTCTCGTGCATAGGTGGTTATAAAATTCTTTTCTTCATTTCACTTTTTCCATAACGTTCTTGTTTGATATTTTTTCAGTCCATTTGATCTTGCGTCTCCAGCGCCATATTTCAAATGCTTTCGTATCCATGTTTGGCTTTCATAGAGTGCGATACTCCATACATATGTTTTTATTAATCTTTTCCTCAGTTCTATTCCCATATTACTGCTGAATATAATTTTATTGTGTTTCGCTATATTTAATCTGTTTTTTATATCTTCCGTAGCATTTCCATCTTGCGACACAATACTTCCCAGATATTTGTTCTTGGATACCTGTTTCAGTTTATCACCATGTAATTTGATATCGATAGTTCTATCCTGCCTAGCACTAGTTACCGTTATTTCGATTTTATCATTATTTATTTTCATGTTTATTTTCTTTAGTTCATCGTTTAATATTTTCAATCGGGTTTTTAAGCTTTTCACGCCTTCAGCTACAATTGCAATGTCTACGGCACCATAGAAAAACAAATGATCTTTCCAATTTTTCTGACCGCCTATACACGATGGACACTGCTTTAATCTGGCTTTTAATTTTCAAATGTTACACGTTTCCAGGGCTTTTAATTTTCAAATGTTACACGTTTCCAGAATCGGGTTGTTCGAAAAATGAAGTCTTTTCCTAATTCCTCCATACAGGTGGCTAACGAAACAAATTCCGGAAACTATAGCTGTTCTTTTGACTATCAAAAGGGCGAGTTTATTACTTGTTGTTAACTTTAAATCATACGCTTTAATTATTCGTCTACAGCTAAGAAATAATAAGTTTAACGGCTTCCATATTAACATGTTGAAACTGACGCTTCTCGTGCTGCTTGGCAAAATCCTTAATGACATCGTCGACGAACATTATCCGAGGATCGCGATGAATGTTATCATTACGTGAAAACCGGTAAGCGTCGACAATTGCACGCAGGATGGCATTCTGTCTAGCCTGAATCTTGTTGCGATTTGTTAGCACATCCCCATAGTTGAAGTTGACTAGAATTAGTTTGGCTAAAATGGTTTTCAATAGAAAGAGTTCTTTACTAACGTCAAGAAATGTAAAAGTAAAAACTAGGAAGCGCTTTGTTAAATCATACGTAGGCAGCATAATGATGTATGGATTGAAAACGTACGATGATCAAACGTCAAAAGTATAAAAAATTGAAGCGATCGAAAGTAGGTGCCGGCGTAGATTACAGAAAATTAGTTACACAGAAAAAGTGACAAACGGAAAAGTTTTTAAAAACATAAACGAATCGAGGAACTTAATTCAGAAGCTAAAAAGTAGAAGAATTAAATGGATAGACCATATCGACACAAAGTTTCGTACAACTAATTGAAGATAAAATGGAAGGAAAACGATACATAGGATGACCAAGGAGTAAATATATAGATTAAATAACAGAAGATAAGAGAGTAACAAGTTATTGAAAACCTTAAAAGAAGGACAGTAAAAAGACAATTTTAGTTGTACTCACAAGATCAGAGTGATAAAGGTTATACGCTAATCTACGGATTGAGTTAAATAACAAAAAGAATAACGAACCTAAGAATTGAGCTAGCATGTCCAGTAATATGATTTATATGTACCGAGAAACTCAAGATATAAATAACGTATACTCCAAAATCACGAATTACTATTAAGATTGTAATTAAATGTAAGTTTATTCATATTACGGCCAAAAGATAATTTAACGTACTTAGTATAATTGGTGGAAAGCTCAAATATATATTATTTATATATATAAATAAATAAATAAATAAATATATATATATATATATATATATATATATATATATATATATATATATATATATATATATATATATAGATATATATATATATATATATATATATATATATATATATATATATATAGATATATATATATATATATAGATATATATATATATAGATATAGATATATATATATATATATATATATATAGATATAGATATATATATATATATATATAGAACATCGATTGACTAGTCATTATGTATGATAACAAGGCGAATGGACGTGGCAGTTAAATTGTCTTATACAAATTAGTTTCGTTTGCATGAATCAGAAAAACGATTAAATTCCTGAATACCTTTTCATAAAAAACGTCGTTTTATAATAAATCCGAATTATATACTTCGGTATAAATTTCTTATATTAAAATAAAAGAAATGATCTTCCGTTAATTAAAAAAGTAAAATATTATTACTTCGGTTTTATCGCCATTATCGTTTTCTGTTTTTAAATAATTAAAATAACGTATTGTTTAAATATTCGATCGAATGAAATAATAAAAATAAAGAATATTTTGACATTTTTAAAGCCCATTTTTATAATATAATCCCATCAAATGTGGTGGTTATTATGAAGAAATTCACAACTCGAATCTCTACAGTAAACGACTACCAGTCGATCATCACGGACCTATGGGATACTAAGCCTGCTAATCGAACGGTTATTCAGGTCATTCGCGCAATTATCAACGCAGGATGGTATCAGATAAACGACGATCTGCATGCAAATCTGAACCGGGTAGACGAGATTATTTACGAATATCGTCATCGTGCGTATGAAAAGCGATTCTATAAACATCCGAATATCGAGACAACCTATATGCTCGATGCATTAGCAGATGATAGACGTTTTAAGCGACTAAGGCCGAACGATTTAGTTGCGTAAAAATACGTACGTATATAAATAATAGAAATTAGTTAATGAAGTAATATTACATACATGTTTAATTACTAAATCAGTCTTATGTATTGATCATTTAAACATTACTTTCAGATTGCAATACAAATTTATAAAATATATATATATATGTATATATTTTTGAAACCGGTTTTGATATCCTTCGAAACCTATTTTTATATATTTTTTGAAACTTATTTAACTCAATTTATGTGTTTTTAAAAATATATTGTGAAATCTTACCATTTCCAAGTTGCCTCTATGATCGTAGGAAAAATCGAATTTTTTCCCGGACGGACCAGTTGTTAAAACTATCGGTAAAACTTTATCAGACGTTATTACGTGTTCGGACGAGTAGAAAACTATACGCGATTTATCAGCGCCGGCGCATTCGAATAACTGCGTCCGAAATTCATCGATAGGTCGCATGGTTCCCCCCGCGACGATCACCGATCTGAAAATAAAAATAAAATCACCGAGCATTTATTATTTCGATCTCGTAATGAACTGAATTGAATAATAAACATATGTGATCTTTGAACAAGCATCGAAACGACTACACACAGTGTTTCCTATACCGGATACAAACTTTAATGCTAACAAAATTATATATTTCCAGCGTAAAAGGTATTGTTTTTTTTTTTTTTTTTAAATTTACGAGCCAATGAGCAGTAGATAGTATAGTAAAAGATCATGACGTGAATGGTACATAGTCCAATAAAACCAGTTAGTACGCCTCTCCTGATGTTTGATGCTCATTTTTTAATTACGTCAGCTATATACTCCATGCCAAGGTCATCGTGTAACGTTTTGTTCCTTACATACCATGGAGCACTGACAATTAACCTAAGAGTAATATTTTGAGATCTTTGCATTTTCATTGTTTTTTTTTTTTTACTGCAGCCTCATAATTGGTATCCATACCTCCATACTGGAGCGAGTTTTTGATTGTATAATAGTAGTTTGTTCTTTTAAGTTGGGATGATTGCATTCCTATTAACCAATATAGATTTTTAGTTTTGATTTTGAGTTCAGCCTTTTTTATATCAATATGCTTACACCATGTTAACTTTGATCTAAGTGTAGCCTATGTGTATTTAACATATTTTTAACGGGTACAATCTTGTTAATCTTGTTATCTATTTTTATGTTTAATGGCTCTACATGACGATTTGAAAATACTATACGTGTTGATTTGTTTGTATTTATTTTAATTCGCCATTTCTTGCTCCGTGACATAATTTTATCTACCACTCTTTGCAAGTTATGATTTGCTTGTGTTTGGCTTATGTCTGAACAGAAAAAGTCGCTATTAAGGATATATCATAAACAGGTTTTTCTTATCCTGGACATTTTTTATGCGTTGCAGAAGCTGTTCCTCGAAAGTTTTCACAATCCACCTTAAAACTGAATTGCGAGATAGTGCAGGTATACACCGTATAGCTTTGAATTCTTTTCGAAATTCTCATTGCACTGTCGTGATCGATTCACGCCGAAAATAACGTTCTACGTAAAACGTACGCTCTTTCTCGTTATAGGATGTCGTGATAATTGAAACTGAACAAAAACGAATCTCTCGTGTGTACTCTAAACGTGGAGCATACGGTTTGCGTTGTAAAAGTATTATCAACTGCGCTATTCAATAAAGAAAACCGACCGCCTTCTCTGGCTCGTCCTATATATATCTTCTTCTTATACCCTACTCTACGAAGAGCTTTGGCGATCACGTATGACAATCAAAACTTCCTTTCTCTGGTTTCTTGATATGAGTTTTTATATTAACCATGACACACAAACACACACGTCCATGTTACATTATCAAATTTGATAAACATTTTCATTAGACCAGTATCTGGCCCCCGACCTCTGTCACACTATTGAAAAAGCAACCAACCCTCTAAAAATCATAAATGTGTTAAAGGGACATTGAAACGATTTAATACATATGAGCGCTAAAACAAAAAAAAAAAAAAAAAAAAAAAAAACTTTTATCAACGTGACGATATTTTCGAAAATATTATTAAATTCTACTTAAATAAAAATTAATCACCTAGCGTCTTTAACGATATCTTTAAAATGAGCAGCCGGATTTAATAGTAGAAATTTCAACGAACCGCCGTCCGTGTCGGTTTTTCTGTTACAAACAATACGACCGTCTTCAGAATCGTAAGTAAGCGATTGAATAAACGACAAAACTGGGAACATATTAAAACCGGTTATTGCATCACCGTCAACATTGGATTCTGATTCCGATTCCGCCGACGTCGTAACCTTTCCGGCATCTATAATGTTTGACACCTGGACGTAACTTGTTGTCAAATTGAATCGAAATAAATCGTTATACACGATCGAAGTGACAATAATCGTATTAATAATAATGATATCGTAACGTAGCGATAAGCTTTATTGCTCCGCACGATTTTGAATTAAGTATCATATCAGAGATGAAGATTTTTAACGGTAAAGAATCATCAACTTTAGCTGTTTCGCTGAAAACATAGACGAAACATTGAACAGAGCTCTGTTAATACAAATTGAAAAATAAATGAATTGAAATTTATTGATCGGGAATAAATGAATTATCTATATAACCTAAAACCGCGTAATACGACCGTTACTATTCTTGGTCGAATGAAGTAACATCTAGCTAAACTCGGAACACGGACGAACATAATACAAAAACTTAACGTAGAGCGCTTCAACTTCTACATTACGGACATCTGTACTTGCGTTGGTTTACCCGGCGGTTGCACCGTTTGATTGAACAGTAATTACACGAAAAAAAAAAACAAAGATGTAGAACTAAACACAACTCTAGGCATAATTTCCGGTACAACTAAGTCAACCTCGATGGAATAGTTACCAATCTTGGCGACTGCCAACAAAGAAACCAGACAATGAATCATAGAACGAATGCCCATGTAGAGCCCTTCATGAATGATGGGAGGATATTCGAGCAGTATCAAGCACGATCGTGTAGCATGGTTACAGAATTTGTACGTGAACATTTAAGCTATCCGTAGACATATGACATCATCATCGAGTGATTAAAAGAGAAGAATAACTCAGGATTAACGCGGTTGATCGTTACTTCGTTGTTGGACGTCATATCGTTCAGAGATTTTCGGTGGTGAGGCAAATAGATGATATTTTAATAATTACAAATATTTGTCCGATTAATGAACGAATAAATTGAACTAGTTATACCGTAAGCGGAATTCGTTTCCATGGCGTCATTTTCAATTACCCGTTGTAAAAAAGCGCGCGCTGCAACTAATTTAGAATTTTCGGTTGACATTTCGCCGCTAAATTTATCCCGATGTTTATTACGGCACGTAGAAAAAGTCTGAACCTGAAACGAAAGCAACGATGAAGAAAATAATAAATTATCCGACCCCGATTTTTAACACTTTCAGTCATAATAACATCCTCTATATGGTACACATAAACTTTTACATGATCTATTTTCATAATAAAGAGTATTTTATAATGTTCAGTTCTGAAAATATTTATATAATACGTTGAAAATTATGTATAATTATTTCAAAATTAATTACACGCAAAAATTTCGCTTTATACTTTCACCGCTTCCAGTTATTATCTTCAATTACTTCACACGTTGATTTATGTTTTTTTCATTAAGATTATTGTGTCGACTATCTAGTCTTTAACAATAACGATGATGAAGTTGAAAGTACGTATGAAGAGTTACACTTCTAATGAAGTGACACTCCGAACTCAATTCATTACTTCACTAAATCATACGGTTTTCGACGTTTAAGTCGTCTTAAATCCTTAGAGTTGTCCAGGAATGACTTCAGCATTAGTGTGTTTTTTTAATTTTTTTTTTTCTTATTTGCAAGCAAACCTGGTAATGTCGTCGACGATCATTGGAAGTTTTAAGTCTCGGTGTACGTCATCATTGCGTTTAAATCGATATGTGTGGAAGCTCGTACAAAGTGCAACATTTTGGCGTCTTTGTATGGAATCTATATTGGAAATACTAGTACACCCCCCCCAATCGTATTCCATAAATTCAAATTGGTTTAACAGTGGTCATGTAGAAAAGTCGTTTATTTTCAATAGATATCGTTCAGTTCTTTCCTATTAACCGATAAATACTTCTCAATCTTGCTTTTATTTTCTAACATTTCTGCCGGACGTGATGCTTCCAATTTAGACGCGAATCGATGTGCATCCATAGACAATTAAATTACTTTTTTTTTGTGGGATTATTTACAGATTCAGTGTTATTGGAATATTTTTTGTTTTCCGCAAAATTAAGTTTACGTCGATGTTTCACTGTTATAATTTTCCAAAATCTCAAACGAGCAATTGATTCAGTACATTTTCAGTAGCACAATGTTGAATCTTATCTGTCGTTAGAATTGCTGTTATCATCGGCGAACGTAGAAATAACTGTATGACTGTTTGTTCGGATATCGGCTGTGTAAAGGAAATAAAGGATAGACCCTAAGACACTTGTGGTATTCCTGCTGATTGAAAAGGTTATAAATCAATAACGAATAACGTAATAAATATGAACAAGATGGACGAAAACTATCTTTTTAGCGCTTAAGTTTGGACACTAATTTTGCTTTTTTTACTTTCTTGTAATAAACTATTTTTATCATATGCTGTCATTTTTTTATCTCGTTTTAGATTTTTAATATCACTTGAAAGTTGGTAATTTAAAATCATTACTATTATAAAAATGAATTGTGTTATATTCGAATGTTATCTTATTAATTTTTCAAAACATGGACATTCACAACGTGTAATGTGAGAACATTGTTAAATAACACGGAACTTTACCAACTAGAAGAACAGCGATTATACTGCACGAATTAAGAAGATACGGAATAGACATACAGCTTTAAATGAGACAAGATTACCTGTTGAAGGGAAACTTGTTAAAAATACGGCTGGGTACACCTTATACGGGAAAGATACAGCGATCGGAAAAAAGAGAGAGCGTGGAGTTGGCATAGCGATTAATACCTTACATAACTGAAGAACCTGAAAGTGTTAACGAACGCATTATTACGATGAAAGTTCGACTCACGAATGCTCAATACCTAATTATTATCGGCGTGTACGCACCTACATTTGATAGCCCGTAAGAAGAAAAGGACATGCTCTATGAACAATTACAAAAAGTTGTCGACACCACGCGTATATATCAAAATATCATAATGCTACGTGACTTCAATGCATGGTTAGCCAGGACTCAAAATTATGGAAAGGTATTATTGGCCTGCACGGGATCGGAAAAGTGAACAGAAATGGAGAAACGCTATTACAATTCTGCTCAACAAACGCCTTATGTATAACAAACACAAATTTTAAACTGAAGGATGTACACAAGGGCACGTGGATAAGGTCCGAATTACCTCATATGATTGATTACATAATCACCCGACAAAGAATGAAATCTTAATGCTTAATAAGGCGAGTAATGCGCGGAGCTAACGGCGATACAGACCATATGATGATACGTTCACGTTTTCGATTCAGATTCCGACGAAACCACACCATCAGCACCATTTAAATAGAAGGAATATCCAAGATGTGAAAATGGGAAGATATAACGTAAATGCACTACAAAATAAAAAAATTGCGGAAATGTTTCGGTCGAAAATTACTCAGCCACTTAACGATATACACCAGAATAATAACACCTCGGTAGAAGAATACTGGAATCTGATTAAAAATGAACTCCATGAGGCGTAAAAAAACATCGTTGGGATCTAAAAATAGAAACAACAAGACTGGTTCGAAGACACGTCGTCTGAAATAAAAAAGTGTTTGGAAACTAAGAGGCTGGTGTTCGTGAAATGGCAAGCAGACAGAACAAATAAAAAGAAACATAATCCGTTTGAAACGGTTAAGGCACTGGCACAAAAGGAAACCATGCAAAATGCGTAGTGGGAAAAAAAGCAGCGGAAATCCAACTACTATCAGAAAAAAATTATTCCCGACGCCTCTTCAGCGCTATATAAAAGCTATGTACGACCCTAAATATAGACAGAAAACTGCAATAAAGGATGGATATGGAAAACTGCTACGTAATAGAAATAATGTTAAAAAATGATTGCAAGAATATTTCATAAAACTTTTTAACAGTGAATCCACCTTTAGCAAGAACGTGCTAGATAACTAAAATGGAGGATAAGATAGAACTAAATGAACCTCCGAGATTAGAAGAATTATCAAATGCCGTCAAAAGCTTAAAAAAACAATAAATCTTCTGGCATCGACGGTATTCCAGCAGATTTATATGAAATAGGAGGAGAAATGATGCTTAAATGACTGCAGTTTATTAAAATATGGCGCGAAGAGACGGTATCAGCTGATTTCAAACAAGCAATTTTAGTTTCTATATACAAAAATAAGGGCGATAAGGCAGTACCAATCACAAGGGAATTGCGCTCCTATGTACAGCTAGCAAGATATTTAGTAAAATTTTATCTTGATAAGTTTAAACCTATATTGAACTCATATTTGCCAGAAGAACAGTGCGGATTTAGGCAACATCGTAGTGCTACAGATTATTCTCTCTTAGACAATTAGTAGAGAAAAACCAGAGAACAAAATACCTCATGATGTGTGGCCTTTATTGATGTTAAAAAGGCGTTTTGATTCAATAAACAGAACGGGACTCTGTGAATATTTAAAAACAGTAGGATGTCCACGAAAAATACTACATTTGATAATTCAACTTTATGATCTATGCTCTTCAATTTCTATATGGGCATAATAGATACGGTCTTACAATAACGTTTATCATCGGGAGCAGGAATAGAAGTAAAATTCCGGTTCAATAAAGGCCTATACAATTTAACGAAATATAAAACTGGTTCAGCAACCAGCATATTTAAAATCGTTAGTCTACAATATGCTGATGACTGGGTACTTTTTTGGTAATAATCCGAAAAAACTACAGAAAGCGCTTGATTGTTTAGTGTCCGTGTTCGCTGAATTTGGATTGACTATAAATCATAATAAAACAGAGGTAGTCCAGGTCAACAGCAGTATGTTTAATTTTCATTTGTCTGGTAATCGACTAAGTGTCGTCGATTCATTTAAATATTTAGGAAGTATTATATCGGACGATGCAAATTTGGATTGCGAGGTAGCATCGAGGATTAGAAATGGAAATGCTGGATTTAGCAAATTAACACAGAAAGTATTTTGCAATCGAAATTTACACATAAAAATCAAATTGGCATGATAATACCAGTCATTCTATATGGGAGCGAAACATGGCCAATAATGAAAAAACAAACCCATAAACTCGAATTCAGAGACTATTACGCAGAATATTATGAAAGGATCCCGTGACAAATGCAGAAGTGTTAACAAAATCCAATTGTTTATCTATAGAACAATATTTAACACAGAAGCGCATGAAATGTCTGGGTCATGTTATTCGCATGGGAAATGAGCGAATACCCAAAAGGATGCTATACGGCGTATTACTTATACGGAAAAACACCTTGCGGGCGCTCGAAACTTCGGTTCAAAGGATGTTGTAGCGCAAGACCTGAAGGTAGCAAAGAAGACATCAACGTCAGTCGAATGGGAAATTGTGGCGCAAAATCGTCCCAAATGGACAGTGTTACTTAAGAAAACGATTACCAGCAAGAAATCAGCTGTAAAGGAAAAAAAACAAAAACGGTAACACAGAAGAAGGGTAATCACAGAATCATAGTGGCATTTTCAAGTGTAATAAACGTAAATTTGCCACAACACACCGAATAGGAATTATATCATATAGCCGGCAATGTCATCAGTAGACTAAACCACACCTTAATTAGAGGATAACCTCGTACTCGAAAACGAGTGAGGAGTAGAATAAGAATATATATATATATATATATATATATATATATATTGATCAGTATGCGGGTTTTGTTAGTGGTTTTTCCTGTATTTTTTATTTTAGTTAAATGAGCAACTGGGCATACTTTTTAAACTAGTATACGCAGTAAGAACTGTGTTTGGAATGCGTTATATATTATTTATTTGTTTTTTTGTAACATATATTTATTTTTTGCAAATACACTTTTATCTAATATATATATAAAAAAAACTATTTTATGATTTTCAATGTTCAAATGTGTAAAATCACTGATTCTTTTTTTACGATTACAAAATTGTAAAAAAATTATATATATATATATATATATATATATATATATATATATATATATATATATTTGTACAAATGAAATGTATACCTACCTTATGGGCGATTTTAACTTTCGAACAATATGATAAAATCTCATATAAGTTAAAATTGTCGATTTTCTTCTGATAAGTAAAATCGATTATCGTGAAAATTTTAGTACATTTCGTGTTAATGCCAAAAACGTCTGGTGAACCGTCGGTAGATTTTTCATCTAACAATAAATTCATAACAAAACGTCAGTTTCAAGAATATCAATTTTTTTTTATATCTCCTTCAGCCACGATTTCCACTATGTGGTACGTAAAATTTTAATGCTAACAAAATTTTTTATTTTCACGTTGACGTGAAATGTCCCAATTTTAAAAATATTTATGTAAATACATTAAAAAGTAGTATTGTAAAACAAACACCTGTATAAAACTCGTAATTTTGTGTAAAATTTTTTGTAATGTATGACCGAAAGGGATGTACTTATTATCTATATCAAACACGCGTATACCACCGGTAAAATTAGGTAACTAATTACAGTAATAACAGAGAAAATATATATACATTAAAAAAAGAAAACATGTTATAAACCAACCGTTCGACGATTATAAATCAAGTAATTTGTTATAGTTTCAGAGCCGTGATGTGTTTACGGTACGTGAAAATTTAATGCTAATAAAATTCTCCGTTTTCTTAATAAAAGGAAAGCACTCGGCTTGAAATGAAATATCTTAATTATAAAGATAGATTGTTCCGAATCGAGAATTTTTTTAAACATTTTTATTCGTGACGTTTCCTATACGTTATACGAACTTTAAAAATTAAAAAAATAATCTGCGTTCATTATAAAGCATATTCAGATGAGATACGAAATGTTTTAATCTGAAATATTACAGTTGTTTGATATGATGACTTACTTTGTTGTAAGCTGCAACAAGTTTTTTCCGACATTTTTCCTACGGCGAATGAATAATTTAATATTTATTTTATAATTATACGTTAACTTTGTAATTTATTTGTTTAGACTTTATTGATACGTCGTTCTATGTAAGAAATAATGAATAAACGCTTATTATTCTTTGGAATGTATATAAATACAATTAAAAATTATCTAAAGTCATCTAAAAAAGCGATTTACTCTGAACATTCAAACGTATTTCAAGAACACGAATACCATCGAAACAGATTAAAAAAATATATCGAAATTAATCATTCCGCAAAATGACAAAACCACTGGGAACGTAATTATAAAAATAAAACTAATAAAGCTGTGAAATCGATAAACAATCCATTGAAAAAGCAATCTGGGATGAATCTAAAAAAAAAAAAAAAAAAAAAAAAAAATTGACGAAATTTCAACAGAATCAGAACTGGACATGGTAGGCGTGGGTGTTGAATGGAAAAGTGTGCGGTATGGCTGCGTTATCCGACTGTGAATGTAAACACACATCAAATTGCCCAGCACATTACGGAGAAGTGTATACTCCCAACCGAGACTCAAAATGAAGGAATTGCATTTAACAATGCTATAAATTGGCTGAAAAACTTTATACTGTTTTATATACGATGGAAGCGAGTTTGCGCTTTTCACGGTATGGATTATCAATATTAAAATTTTAAAAAACTTTCGGTGGATACCGCGTCACTGAACTGTCTGCTGATAATAATGTATTTAAGTATGGCCGGAAAATATATAAATAGAATGACAGCATGACGATAGGATCTCGGCTCGATCCTATTTTTGCTAATCTGTTTATGGAAGAAAATGACAAAAGTGGAATTCTAACATAGATGATACATTTGTGATATGGCAACATGGAAATAAAAAAAAAAACTGGAGTTCTTAATTGATTTAAATTCGTTTTAACCAAATATAAGGTTTACAAATAAGTAAATGGAAAATTAGCATTTCTCTGTATGTTTTAGTGAAAAAGGGGGAAGATGGAAAAATTTTTACACTTGTCTTTCGTTAAAAATATACATACAGGTGTATCTATAAGGAACGATTCTCATCATACACCTGAACAACGATTAGGTGTATTCAAAATTTTGACTGATAAATAGGACATAAATCATTAATGGGAATGAAAAATTTGATTCTAATGTAGTCCTGCCTTATATAAAAGTCATTACAGATAAAATTGGAAGAATGTTATGCAGAATATTAAACCAGTGTTTAATACCCACCGCAAAACAGGAAATATGATTAGAAGTTCTAAACATGGCTTAGGACAAGTTCGAGGTGTGTATCATATTCTGTGTTCATGTGTGATATATCGATTAAACAAGACCAGTAGCAGATGTAAAATACCTTAGAACTATAACGTCTGCTGTGGCCAATCATATGTGTAAATCGGGTTATATCATCAAGTTCAATGACGTCTTCATTTTGGCTAGAGCGGATAAATATCACGCAAGGTTAGCACGAGAAGCTGTTGAAATTAGGAAATATTAGGATAATTTCAATAGAGAGAATGACTTTTGTTTGAGTGATATTTGAAATCCTGTCCTAGGTCAAATTAGGAAAAAAACACCAAGAAAAAGGAAAAAATAATGTAAAAAATATAGACCGTCAACAAGCTGGAAGTGGTCATCTAACAACTAATCCAATGATATTGGTAGTAGTGGTACTAATACAGATATCGCCTGAGAAACAGCACAAACGCTCAAAGGTGTATTTACTTCGATAGCTTAGTCAGTTGATGTTCTGTCTCGATAATGAACTGTATAAACATGTTCGAAACGTCATTTTTTTTTAAAGTAGTGACGCGATATCTTTTTTCTGTTGTATTATTACTGTTTTATTTCATAATTAAATTGATTGTATTGAGTATTGATTATTTATTATTTGTACGTATTATTTTATTATTATAGCACGTTACGCACTGTTGATTGTATAATAGGAACATGACGTAAGAGTAGGTATAGGTATAAACCAATTCCCTATTATTTATCTATCTATCTATCTATATTAAAAATTTGAAATTCCCCGAAAACATTAGTTTTTATCTAATCTGGAAGAATAATAAAACCCGAAAAATTATTATTTAACAAATTTTGTTAAGTTAAAGTATTATCGTAAACTTTATTTATCGACTACATAAATTAAATAGCGTAGATTAAAAGATTGGATTTAAAATTATCTACGCGTCATCGACAAAATAAATGTCATATCATAAATAATTTTAAATAATAATTATTTATAAATATCATATTTTATATTACTTATTTAATTACGTACAGAAGGTACATTCGGATTGTGTACGTCGTTAACGAGAGTAAATAAACAATTAAAAAAAAAAAATTAAAAAAAAATTACCTAGAGCAGAAATCAATTGACCGACAACATATATCAACTGATTTAAATTAAGCAAATTAGAAGCCCCGAATTTATGCTTGTATCGTTGTTTATAATCATGGAGCAAACTGTGACACTTCAATAACTATCAACAAATTAATATAAACAAGTTACACAATTTTTCGAATAAATTACAATAGCTAAAAACTATAGCGCATGTATATATATAAAAATTGAATATGTATAAAAAACAATTTTCAATATCTTTCTCTTTTTGTTAAAATAATGAATAAAATAAACTTTATTCATCATTACGAACGAGACGATGTAAAAAAAAAAAACATGATCAACAATTGAAAATAAGGAAATTTTATTTGCAACTACTCCAACCTACACCAATTACAACGGGTAAAGACCATTTATTTACATAACAAATAATTTTACAAATAATATTCGTACAGCCGCTGTCCAATTAAGTTTTTGGTTCCTTATATTCCCATTTTACAACATTATCAACTAAAATAAATACGCTTCTATATTCTGTAATAAATATCGCACTAAATAATTGAATTGTTCTTACGAAATATAATTTCCGCCATCATGAAACTCATTAAATTCTTTAAACCGGTTTGACACTAATTCTGTAACATTTGAAATATTAAATACCTTATTTCTACGGTTGCATACGTTTATAATGTGTGAAACTATGCGTTGATAATATTGAATGTATAGACGTATGCTCTGAAAATCCAGTGTCCGGTAATGAATTGCGCATTGAACAAATTTGACACAAATTCTTTATTGTTTATTATTTCTACAATGTTAGGAGAGTATTACTTCGCAATCCCATTGTAACTGTCCCGTATATTTTGGTTCACATAATGCTCCTTTAGTTTCACTTTATTAAGGCGTTTTGTTCTCATATATGTATCATGAGTTACTTTACTGAAATTACGGTTTATTTCTTATTTTTAATACGAAACAACTAGATATGTTTTTGTATTTCATATTTGATGAGCAAAATTTATGCGATAACTATAGCTGCTAAATATCTAAATATTTCTGTAAGCTTTGATAGTTTTAATAGCTACAGTTTTTGGAAAACTTTGAAGCATCTTTTGAAATTTGCTTGGCTTTAACATTTCATCGTAAATAATTGCGTTGTAAAAAATATTGGGTAATATTATGCAATATGTCCTTATTGTAAGTTATCCTGCTATTGCTGTTATAAAGCTTGTTGATTGAAATAAATTCGTTGATTTTATTGCTGACTTTATCGAAATGGTTGTATTATAATCGATAATCACGCCCAAATATTGGATATGATTTGTGTAATTTATCTTTAATCCAAATCTCGTCAAGATTAGCGGTTGTATTACAGGCTCGCGGTCTAATATGGCTTGCTTTTATTCATTTCCAAATTTATCTCTTTAAGCCGACTCTGAATCTCTGCATAGGTTTGATATATTTTATTTTTCCAACCTCGTTTCATTTTTTTATCCTCAATTACGAACTGCAACGTCGTCGACAAATGTGAATATTGTTATGTCAGTAGGTAATATTGTATTGAAAATTTGTGAATACATTATAACCATTCGTCGCAGATTCCCGCGACTACTTTTTTTTTCGAAGACAATGTACAAGATTTTATCGTTATTTATTTTAACGTCCGTTTTTGGAAACATAAATTTTTTTCATTTTTTTTTTTTTTTTTTTAAATAAAAATTAATTCGTAGGATCCCTTGCGTTCGTTATCAAAACTGAACGCGCATAAGACGTAATTACGATTATTAATTATAAAATTGTAACCGTCATTTATAGTATTTACTCGAATTAGACCGACATTCGCTAATTATTTTTTTAAAACTTATTAATGTATTATCAACGATTACACATTTCCATTCGACGAATGTCCATTGATTATCGTTCAAAACTTAATCACAGAATAGTGCCCGTTCGGCTAACCTTAAATGTTATTAACGGCGTTAATATTTTATTCGAAGATTCATATTGATTTTAATTAAAATTTACCCGATAAGGCGTTCGTCTAAAAGTGCAAGCGAAATCTGCGATTAGAACTGAATCGAATTATCCCAGGTTTTTTACTACGTCCGTAACGACTTTGTAAAGTTTATCGATCAGTCAAAATTCGAAAGTATAATTATGGTTGTTTTCAGTATTAATAACGTATATATGATATCGCAAACCCTAAATTCGATAAGAATAATAAGAATTTAAGCAATTTAAAACAAAAACGACCGCAATCGTATTTCAATAATTTACAATATATACAAATACGTAACTGGCAGAACATTTGTTGCGAGAATAAATAATGTCTCTTCCCAAGAACATAAAGTTTCAGTGCCACAAGGTAGTTTGCTTGGTCCAATATTATTATTATAACATCTATACTGCGGCTATACTTATCTCGAATCGAACAATATTGGCAACATTCGCTGACGATATAGCTATATTAGACGCTAATTCAGTTCCAGAATATGCTAATAAGGCTGTTCAAAATCATGCGCATCGAATCGTAAAGTGGGTACATAAATGGCGTATAACATTTAATCAATCCAAATGCCAGCATACCACCTTTACTAATACGTTTCCGCGACAATGAAATTCCGCAAACAAACTGTATAAGATATCCCGGAATGCATATCGACCGACGGCTAACATGGCGGTTTCATGTGGCTCAAACAAGTAAAACTAATGGTGCTGTACCCTCTTCTAGGAAGGAAATCCGCTTTAAACTTATCTTTAAAAGGAAACATTTATTTAACTACGATAGCACCAATCTGGAAATCTGTAATCGAATTATATGCAACTGTATGTAAAAGTAATGTATTGAGAATACAGCGACAACAATCGACTAATACTTTGTATCATCGCATCTGCACCAAAATATGTATCTCCTAAATATACCGTCATATGTCAATGAAGTTTATGTAAACCAGTATAAAAAGTTTCATGCTAAATTGCAATTTAATATTAACCCGCATGTCTGTAAAATGCATTTATTTACTATCCCTGACAATCGGATAAGATGATTAAAAAAGAGGAAATGTTGCAGAGATGCTCTTCCAATAACTTGAAAAAGAAATAGTTCAAATAACAACAGTAAACGATTTTAAATAATTCGGAATATCGATTAAAAGTTGAATAATAAACTTATGTATGACTATAGTAATCAAATAACCCAATACTTCAGTGTTCCAACTTTAATGATACTATCACTGAGAATCTAAGTGTCTCACTGGAGACGTCAGATTAATCAAATTTTTATTACATCGTTCATCACCGTTGTTTTGTGATGATTTGGTGTCGATACGATGGAAAAAAAAAAAACAATATACTAATAAGTATCGCGATAGAACGAAATGATTGGCGATGATTTATGCACGGTGATCGAAAATCAACGATAACGAAAAATGTATCAAATCAAGCAAAGAGTATCGAAGAAAACGTAGTGGAACAAATATGTGAACTCTTCATTATTATCTCGATAGAGTATTCGTATTAATTACTTACAGACGCGTGCAATGAATGGTCAGATATTTATAAAAGCAAGCACAACAATTAAAAAGAGAGAAATGACCTAGATTCACATCGAGGTACGAAATACGGGTCCGTTCATAAAATTTGGCAAACAGGTAGACCGAAAAATCGGCATCTTTATAAGTTTTTGATTTCGAATGGATTTTTCTTTTTGTAAATTTCATAAATATATTATTAATTTTGAAATAAATTTTTATATTACATTTTCAAATCGACGTTACCATCTGTCAGCTGATTATTTTATCTGCGATGAAAAGCTCATTTTTTTATTTCGCGCGACAATTAATCTGCATCGAGGCGCTCGACAGTTAGGATATTTACGTTCTCGTATCTTAATGATGATTTTCGTCGGTTTACGAACTTCCTGTGTATATCGATCATTATTCGACATTTTTTACAGTCTATTGTAAATTTTCTTCTTCTAACATATAAGAATAAGTTTCTAAACAAAACTACTTAAGAAACTAACGAAAATGGTCGAGTTACACAGCGTTGCTATTCATAAAATTATTAGGATACATTTAAAATTTGTTATCTAATTAAATCGTATTTATAAATAAATTATTAGACATTAAAGGTTAGGTTATCTAATTGAAATTATTATTAGGATACATTTAAAATTAGTTATCTAATTAAATGGTATTTAGAAAAAAATTATTAGACATTAAAGGTTAGGTTATCGAATTGAAATTATTATTATTAGGTTATATTCAAGATTTATTACGAGATTTATTACGGTATTGTATATTATTTAGAAATAAATTATTAGACATTAAAAGTTACGTTATCGAATTAAAATTATTTTTGTACTTAGGGGCTTATTTAACTGCCCAAGGTTTATACGTAATTAATTAACGATTTAACCAAATCAATTTCAATAAAAAAATAATAATAATAATGAAAGACACACGAAACACGTTATCATACCTGGGTCCCGGTAACTTCAGCACTGTACATATTACTAATTGCATCTAATAAATTATGAGCTTCGTCGATAATAACGACATTATTTTTCACGTTTATCTTTAAAGCTTCTCTCGTTTGTTTATGCAATAAAGAATTGTACGGAACAACAATTAGCTGGAAGTTATAAAGAACAGAAATTATAAAATAAAAACTTGAAAATTCTACAGATACAAATGTGATTATTATATATATATATATATATATATATATATATATATATATATATATATATATATATATATATATAACGAAAACAATTTTTTACACAATTTACATAAACCGTACATATTTAAAACTTCACGAATGCACAAGTGGCACTCTATGCAGACGATGCGGCTATTTTTTGTAGTGCATTTAGATCAGCCACTATTCAGAACAGACTTCAAATCGTCATATCACGTACTCTCAGATATTATAATAAGTGGAAAATCAATATAAATCCATCGAAAACCGAAGCAATGTTTTTACACGCAGACGACCAAAATTGCCAAATAAAATAAACCGACGGTATACAGCATGAATTGGTCCAGATTCGGTATTTCGATGTTGTTTTTGACAACAAACTTAACTTCATTAAACATATTAACTTCATTCATACAAAAGCTAACAAATCCATTCGTACCATATATACATATTTAACAGGAAATCATTCCTTAATACACACGATAAACTTATTATTTATAAATCACTAAAGTTATAATAAATTGCAGCTCATTCAGAACAGGTGCCTTAGGTGCGCATTCCTTTTTTCTCCTGCGTTGTAATAGTTGTACACTTTTCGTTTGTTACTTACCTTAATTAATTAATCGTGTAAGCTATCGTGATAAGGCGAATTTCCGTAGACGATATATCTATAAATTATGTTTACCGACTGTATCTTAATTATTTAATAAATTATTAATTTTTTTTTAAAGTTTCATTTTTATTACACTTTACCATATGCAACGTTTCTTTCACGAGGTCAGTAATATTATACCGAAAAACTGGCCATACGTATATAGAGAATAATTCAAATTTACCTGCGCTAAGTGGGAAACTAATCTAGTAGTGTAATAAGGACACGCTTCCATCTGACGACCTTTCGTAACTAATTCTTCAACATCGTACACATCGGCGAGTAATTCTTTTCCAAAGGCTACAATGGATTCTCTTTTGCTGTAAGGACACCTTGAAGAGCATTTCTTCTTTTTAATAGCTTCTTCTAAATCATCCACTGCTGTAACTTCCTCCGTTTTAGCCTTGTTCATTTCTAAACATCTAATTTGAAGAATAGTGTTCTATTACTAAAACGTGCGTTATTTAAAAGAAAAATCACAAAATTGTAATCAGATCGAAACGAAATATTTAAAAAAAAAAAAACTTGAAAATGAAATCAGTGTTTTGTAAGCATTAACGTATACGAAGTATTTGCTAATATTTGAGCATTTTACACGAAACATTCAGAATACTCTATAGGATCCGTGATCGAACGGTCAGGTGCGTGATTTTAAATTAATTTTCGCGAATATATTTATTAATTTAAGTAACAATACAAATAAGGTATTCAACGAATTTGCGACATCAACTTTCAGTCTTTTTGTTATGAAACGAAATAAAATAGTATGTATTTTTTTTTATCTCTATAAATATTATTTATATCATATTAACGAAAATTACACAAAACTGTTTAAGTTCCCGAAATTTTGTAGTGTGTTTATGTCACAAGCTTTCGTCATTCCCAAAGCCGTTCAGTATATCTGATGTAATAGGAACGAGAGGAAAATATTAATCATAAGTGATTCTCTCAGTGTTTTTAAAGCCCTGAAGACACCTAGGCTACCCTACCATAGGGACTATATTCTGTTAACCATTGTAGAAAATTTATTTTATTTATACGATAACCATGTCCTTGTTCTGGTTCCAGCCCATGAGGGTATCCAGGGAAATTAAGTATGCGATCGGGCTGCAACACCTGGGGCATCGGAAGGCATTCTCATTCCGAGGATTCTTTCTTCCTGTTTTCGTTATCTTATGTACGATAAATTTATATGAAAATAGTGTTGACAATGGGTAATTTCGGTACTCATACCTAAGCCCAATTATTGTAATATAATAATAATAATAATAATAATATACTGTAAACTCAAGTAAATGAGCTAATAATATAGAATATGTTATGCAAAAATAATATGTAATTTTATAAATTCTCACGCACGAGCGCTTACATAAAGAACTAAATTACTTTTCATTAATCAAAGAAAGCTTGCTGAGGCTTCTAACAGACGGATTTATACAGTAATTCTGTCTAGAACCAAGTGGAACCAAGTTAATCGTGTTTTTAAACGGCGACTTCTTCACTTCGACTATAAATTGAGAAAGTTGAGAATGTGTTCTGCTACAAAAATATATCTGCAAAAATTGAATAAAAATTAAATTTCGTACTCGATAAATATAAAACTTACGTTTTTATAAACATGAAGTAAGATAGATAAACTTAAGAAATCATTTTTATTTCATAAACTGTTTACATAATTTGCGTAGGAAAACGAACAATAACCGAACCAAATGCAATAATAATAAAACTCCGACGAATTGACCGAAATATATCAATAAAGAGTAATGTCAGGTTTGTTACATGCTGAAATTTTAGTTATGAAAACAACTATTACAATTTTAGGATTTATATAGGGGAAAAAATACATATAAACAATATAATTGCATAATTTTGCCAGTGCTGAAAAAAAAAATAAAGCAAATAAATACTATAAATATATAATTCTCGAACAGAATTAATACATGAATTATACTTTTAAACCTATTCATATTTTACCTTTGTACGTTTCGTATTGTTTTCTTCATTTGCATCAATTGTTCTATCTGGATCCTCCAGTTCATCTGCATCATCTTCTTCAAATTCGTTATTTAAAATGCCGTCAAATATTTTTTCAACAGATCCGTTAAGCAAATTATCAGAACAATTATCATTTTTGGCGCGATTCTACGATTAAATATATTTTTCATGAACATTTAACACTTACACATGTAAAAGATAATAACACCGTGTACAAAAGCAATAACACTTTTTTTTTTTTCATCTTCAACATAACGATAATTAAAACGAACGTCGTACATGTAAACATACCACTATTCTAATGTAGAACTTAACAGTGGAATAACATTAACGAAACATTATAACGCAATTTACACAGTAGGCATTCACGAAACGATAAAAATATAATTAATACTAAGCGAATTATACGTACGTAAATTGTATATTTCTTCAACGAAGTAACGTCTTTATCAAATTTTTCTATTATCTCTAACTGTGCTCTCAGCTCTTCTTGAAGCTTCATAAATTCACGATCTTTTGTTTGAATAGCAAACCAATCACTTTTAAATTGTTCTTGAATATTTAATTTTTCACAATCTAGTCTTTGTATAGCTTTTTTGATATCTCGTATATTTCTATCCTCGTGATCTTTTAGCCAACAAAGCGTTCCACAAATGATGCTTAAAGACTTCCCCTATAAGTATAATTAAACGTGTAAAATTCGTACCAATTTTTATGAAGTAAAAATTACGAATAAAATAGTAATAAAAACGCTAGATATAATAACCGAAAAATTAATATACGAACAGCAATATATTATGTATTTCTTTCTACTTTGCCCGGCTTTTATTTTTCAACATATTTTAAAATTGTTTATTGAACTCGCCGCGGCATTACTTTGTAGTTACATATGAAACATCTGATGTGTTTAGAATGAAATTGAGTGAAAATTGAATGTGTTAAAATTCTCATATTTTTTGTAAATATATATTGTACGTCGATTTGAATATTATTAAAATAACTGAAGTTGTTAGCCTAACTTATTCTCATTATTAAAGTTATATTATCTTTATTAAATTTGTTCTGTAATTCATTGGTATCTTTATATATTATTTAACTTACTGTTCCTGTAGGACTTTCAAAAATCCCTAATTGACAATTTTCTAAAACACTGTACAAATTTGACATAAATTTCGTTTGAATTGAATAGGGTTCGAACGGAAATGAAAATGTTTTTGGAGGATCTAGATAAGATTTTTCCAAATATGAATCCATATGTACCAAATAACTATACTATGCACGCAATTAACTTAATTTTAATAAAAGTTGGAAAAATAATTAATCACTAACGATAACGAAATGCAATAAAAAATCGCGACATATTAACTCTTTTTTTTTACTACACTTATTCACGGTAAAAAAACACAGACACCGAATAATGGTGAAATATTTCATGACTTATATGGCGGCAAGTTAAGAAACTGATGAGTATAAAGCTAGCTAACACTAACTGATAGATTTTAATTCCAGAAATTTAATTTTAATATTTGTAATTATTTTATAAAAAATATAATGAGGTGTTTTTATGGGGGCCAATTTATTTTTTTATTTCTATTACACTTATATTTTACACTATTATTATATGGCACACTTACGAATGCTCATATATTGGTTTTGTTTTATTTATGACATGTTTAATTTTCAGTATTTTTTTATGCTTGTATATTTAAAATTTTTATTTATTGTTTTTTTTTTGGTTATTTGATCAATTTTACGACCCAAAAGATAATGAAACACATTTGACGGAAAGCCCATTAGACCTATAATTAAGATTATCTTCTAAACTGCTAAATAATCAGTCAATGAATAATATATTGCCGTATAAATATTAAGGCGACCTGCAAATAATATAAATTTATAATTTAAGATTGAATCTTAAGGAATACTCGAAACAGTTTAGTACTTATACGAATCGTAAACATTGTAACCTACACAACATATTTTTTATGTTAAATACGATCAAAAAGGAACAATATATTCATTAAACAGACCATAATGCTTACGTTTATTTAATAAGACAAAGTAATTAACCTTATAAAATGCTTTCGCAAAATCCGTATAAAGTAATTGAATTAGCCGTTGATTTATGTAACAGGAATCCATGATGAGTCTATTTGATTATCTATTTAATCGAATACTCGATCAAAAGTTAACATGGGGTCCGCATATCAAGGACTTAGCAGGGAAATCTCTCCGAGCCTCCAACATTCTGAAGTGTCTAACTTCTGTTTGGTGGGGGGCTGATCCGAGTATACTTCGTATCATTTATGTTGCTGCCATTCGCTCTCGTCTAGAATATGGCTGTTTCAGTGGAGCCTGTACATCCTCAAAAGGTTAACAGTTGTTCAAAATTCTTGTTTGAGAACAGTAACAGGAGCTTTTGTATCAACTCCTACTTTTGTACTAGAGGCTGAAACTCTTCTTGCTCCCTTCGAATTAAGGTTCACCTTGCTGGCAGATAGATTCCTTCTAAAACGAGTGGATAGCTTTAGAGATTCTATCTTTAGTCTTTTCAGCCACGTTAACCGACATTGGAGATTTGTCCCGCATAAAATCCCCTGCTTAGCTGACAGAACTCAGACTTGGCTACCTTATGCTGACCTTATTATACCTAATTTTCCCCTCAAATATTCAAGCATTCCCTACAAGTGTGGTTTTTTAAAGATCGATATTGACACTACATGTTTTTCTTCACTACTCCAAATGAAAAATCATTGCCAAATGAATAGTTTATTTTTATCAATCACCGCTAGCTTATGGCCAGATCATATGTTAGTTTTTACAGATGGATAAAAAAATACGGTATCCCAAATCACTGGTGCAGCATTTCATATTCCTAATTTAAATTACACCAAACTGTTTAGATTCCCTAAATTTTGTAGTGTGTTTACATCAGAGGCTTTTGCCATTCTCAAAGCCATTCAGTATATCAGAGGTAATGGGATCACAGGGAAAATATTAAAAGCAAGTGACTCTCTTAGTGTTCTTAAAGCCCTGAAGAAACCTAGATTACCCTACCATAGGGACTACATTTTGTTATCTATAGTAGAAAATTTACTTTATTTATACAATAACCATGCCCTGGTATCTTTCGTTTGGGTTCCCGCCCATGAGGATATTCAGGGTAATGAAGTATGTGATCGGGCTGGAAAACTTGGTGCATTGGAGGATATTCTCATTCCGAGGGTTCCCTCCTCCTGTTTAGTAGCATCCGCTCGAGCAGACCTTCTTCATCGATGGAAGTCTATGTTTTGTAAAAGACAGTTTAACTTTTATAGATCCATCCAACCTAACCTCCCTTCCACATCCATTCTCGCTCTTACGCCTCCTAAAAATCTCTCAGCTCGACTTTTCTTTTCAATCCTGGTCAGACTTCGTTCCAACCACAATTGCCTTCCTAGCCATTTGTACTCTATCAATCTCACTCCATCTTTATACTGCCCTGTGCATGCGGGAAATATAGCCGATGCTAATCATGTGATTTTTGCTTGTGATTTGTATACCAGAGGTAGAGTTTATCGACAAAATTTTACAATTAAATATTCCCCCCTCTCGGTGGCTTATTTATTGGCCCTGGATAACAACGATATCTTCACGGCTCTGGCCACCTACGTCTTTATTTCTAAAATTAGTCTTTAAGTCGTTTTTTTCTTTTCTTTTTTGAATTTTTAACAGTGCGCATAATTGGTAATTTTGGTTATTAGACTTAAGCCCAATTATTGTAAATAAATAAATAAATAATCGACTGTATAATGTAGGTTTCAAGAAGTTTGGAAGGGTGACCTAGGATTGTAATCGGACAACAGTAAAGCTTGTTACCAGATTTTAATATAGGTGTTATTTTTGCTGTTTTAAAAACAGCGCGTGATATGGTTGTTTTGATAGATTAAATAAAAAAATTAAAAGGTATTTATGACTGTTTAAATACAGTTTTAAAAAAATTGTGACAAATCATCGGGCTCTACACAAGATTTTGGTTTTAATCGACGTACACAGCTCGTCGATACTCATTAACTATTAACGAACAAGTCACAAATACCTATCGTTATTATGGTAATAATTGCCCATCTTGGCATTACCATAATTATCGCGTTTAAAGTTAAATATTCAGCAAAACTGCCAAATATCATCTTAACACATTCTAACATGTTACTTCGAAATGTCATTAGCGTTGGTGTATATTTTTTATGCTTGATATAAGACCAAAATTTTAATTTCAACCAACATGTTACCTATTGCATGAATAAGTCACACACCTTGCAACTAAATTTTTTCATAAATGTGCGAATAGTTCTGCTCTCACTATTGTAATTATGATTATGAATATTTATTCTCACGTTATAAAAAAAATACAAGCAAAAAATATTTTAACATGCCACATTCACAAAATCTTTTTCTTATGTAATATAGGAATAAATTTATCATTCTCTGCGCTTTTATTTTTTATTTCTGTTAAGAGTTTAATTTTATTTATAAATGTTTGTCAGCGGATTTTTGTAAAAGTTTTCCGTTATTATTATCATCGTAATTCTGTTAACACTTTTATTCAATATTTTTCATTATTTACGTTATATGTGAAAGTATATAATAAAAGATGTGATCAATTTGCCTGCACCGAACACAGTGTTTTTTGAAAATGAAACAAAAATCATAAGTACATTAATAAAATATGAAAAAAAAAAAAATACAAAACATACTAAATCAACAGAGTGAAATTATAAAAATTATATTTACTCTGAGAAAATTGTAATTATCTTGTCTTCTTTTAAATATTTAACCTATAATATATAGAGCATATTATTAAGAAAAACCGAGTGTTTCCTACGTCTATATTGACAATTTCTATCACAGAAATCGCTAATCATAATCATTAATAGAATCAATTATTTGCATACCTGATGTCTTGAATTATTAGAAAAAATGCATTAATTATAAACGAGAGATTTTAGATTATTCATTATTAAAACGCTTAGCGGAAATTTTTTTACTTGTATCTAGAACTTAAATTTCGCATTGATGCGTTACTAAAGTTTCTTCTATTAAGCTGCCGCAAAATTTGTAATTATTTGAATAATAAACTCTACCGTAACTATTACCAAATAAAATCAGATCTAAACTGTTGCAAAACAAACGATGAAATATCTCTAACAAAATTATACATCAGGCATACTCATTTTAGTTTGCAACACATCTTAAATGAAATAAATGTTTTCCGAGTCATTCTTTTAATCAGTCTTTTCAAATAAATTGCATTTTTTGCTCAAATAAAAGTTGCTGAACCACAAATATGCACTGTAATGTCACCTTCTGAGCAATATTACACATTCATCCATAAATTGCAAACCTAATCAATTTCACTCCAACTACAACTCTAATACAAATTTATATCATAATTTTCATGTCATATACAATGTACATGCACATATCAATATACGTAGTGTATGTATAATGTTGCGATTTCATTTAAAATAATACAGTTATAAGTATAACTAATAACTATTTAATTAATAACTAACAAAAAATATTTTTGTTATCGTCGTAAAAATCGTCCATCGAAAGTAATAATTGTTAAATTTTCAAATCTATTAAACGCCATCTTTAAATATTGAAAAATAGCTTAAATTGTCAGCTTTCTTAAAAAACCAACTAAAGACGCTGTTAAGATGTCATCTTATTGAGTAATCTGAGCAGCAAAATCGCGGGAAAAATTATTTTATCTAGTTCGTCTCGTCAATCTGAACAATACGAAACAAATATCGAGAATTGCATGAATTTATAAATCATTAATTGTTATAGGCATATAGGTTTGATTTTATTTGACGTTGCTTAAAGTATTTGATACAACAAAGGTATTACGTATAAAATCATACAATGCGAACTTCCTCCTTATTTCATTTACAATGAACTCCCGATTATCCGTGCTCATTCCGGAATAGTAAAAAAAAAAAAAAATTAAAGACAAATATGTTCACGATTATATAATTTTGTCCGGTTTAGCTGACAGTATTGTAAACGATTAGCTAGGTCAGGCTAGTTGGTCAAGTGCATAGAGGTCGTTGATGTTATATACAGAGCACGGGCAAATATAAGTCATTTTTATATTTTTGTGTTAATTTTCTTTAATAAAAAGCAATTTTCGGATTATCCGTGCGACCCATTCCGGTGATTAAACCGGATAATCGGTAGTTCACTGTACTTAATTCGTAATAGCATATGTTTGGTAACGGTCGAGCATTCATCATTGGCTATTAAAAATACGTCGCGCAAGGTGACCCAGAGAAGACAGACGGTTTTGTTTTTCGAACAGCGGTTGATAACACTGCTAAAAGGCAAACCGCGTGTTCTACGTTTAGTATACATACGGTTTTCGGCGTGGAAAAACAATTTTTACAGGGATACTACCTTAAGATCCGCATTTACGAAACACGTCCACGAGATGTGGAAGACATGAAAATTCGGATTTCTGAAGAAATTCCAAAAATCAGCGACCTATGTTCGAAAAAGTTTTCGAAAATTCTGTAAAGACTGAACGAATGTATTGTTGCAAATGCCGGCCATCTGAACGATATTGTGTTCCACAAATGATCGTAAGCTAATCTCTCGTTTTCCTATTTTTAAATAAAATTTAAAAATTTCGGTCCAGTAGTTTTTCAGTTAGTCAAAAAACAATGCCGTCAGTCTTCGGCGGGTCACCCTATATTTTGGGTCGGTTTTGACCTGCCAATGTTGACGAATAAGCTGATTACTTCGTAGCCGGATGACATACAACGTTATTTTGTAACTGTTATAGACCGATTGATACTAAAAACAAATCTGCGTGTGTCGCTTTTTAAGGTATTATCGTAAATGGAAAATTAAGCGCGTAAAAAACGATTATCAACTATCAGTGCAATTCTATCGGTTTGCCTAGTTCTGTACGTATTGAGGGATGTTCTTTTTTTCAGTGCACGATATACGCAACATTCGTCGATATGTCCGCAAGTCCAACGCATATCCGCTGCTTTAATCGTCCACGTCTCGGCTGCATATGAGAAAATTGAGAGAATTAATTAGCTTCTTTCATAATTTTAATGGTCAATTTTTGTTACAAATAATAATATCAATCGTGTCATTTCATTCTTGCCTAAACTAATTCCTTTTCTTTATTGCAACCTCCATTGGCAGTAATCCTCAGTAAATAAAAGAATCCGCTCTTTCATACTTTAGCAGGAGATCGACGTCATTAAGGACGATCTTACGATCTATTAATCTCGGTTTTAGATAATACTCTCGCGTGTAATTTCGTTTATGAGTTTGCCAATAATATAGCATCATGTGCGTATATCAACTTAGATATACCTTTCGGTCATCTGGAAATACTGCCGTTCCATTGTTTCCCCTGCGTTGTAATAGTTGTACATTTTTTGTTTGTTACTTACCTTAATTGATTAATCTTGTAAGCTATGGTGGTAGAGTTCCGGTACACGATATATTTATAAATTATGTTTATCGACCGTATTTTAATTGTTTAATAAAATATTTATTTATTTCATATATTATTTTAAAACTTTCGCGTTGAAAAATATAATTTTCAATGATTTCATAAGAAGCGTATTCATCAAACTTAATTATACGTACATGCATGCATATATACGAAAAATAAGTTCCTATATTAATCGATATACACATTAGGCCGACTTTTGAAATATAACCGCGCTAGTGGTACTTCCAACGCCAGAACCGAATTCAAATTTAGGTTTGCGCATTGTGTATACAGGTTTAAAATCTGAAACATACGTGACATCAGATATATTAAACGAGTAAAATACATTTTGTAATTAAATATACAAAATATCGACACACTCTAGCATCCGGAAAATTAATTCCGAATAAGTCGAATTCCTAGCCTAACAAATACGTCCCCGTAAATAGAACTTGAAATAAATTTCCAAACAAATCCCACAATCAAAAGAAGTTCATTATTTAGGTCTTGACGGAAGATTAACATTTAATGAACATATTAAATACGCGATAGACAAAGCCTAAAAAACAATGCACGTATTTATTCCAATATTTAACAGAAAATCGGGCCTTACCGGATTAAATAAAAAATTACTGTGTACACAACTGTTAATTAACTTATAATGGTCTACTTTCTCTAATAGTACGTATAAAAAGCTTCAGATAGTCCAAAATTATTGTTTGTAGAATTATATTAAACGCTACCCGTAATAAAAAAAAAAATCATACTTACACGAGCAAACGAAGCTAACGTTTATTGATCAATTTATTAACGAAATTTCCTAAAATTTCTTCGATAATTGTTCTATTCGTCGCGATAAATTAATATCAGTTATAGGTAGATATGGTAAAACTTATACTAAAAGTATAAAAAAGTATAAGCGCCGTAAGAGTAGACTTTTATAAAAATTATTTTCCTATTTCGAGTAAAGTTACTATTATTTTATTAGTTTTTTTTAATTAATAAATATCGATTGTAAATTGTAATTATCTGATTTCTGGATTAACTTAAGTATTTTTATCGTGTTTTTTTTTCTCTCATCTTAAAAGTGTTTTTTTTTTATTTTGACGTTTTTTCCTGTATTCCTTTTTGATCAGATTTATACTAAATATTAAAAATTTAATTTATTATTAAGTTAAAATAACTATTAGCCAAGATTAGAACTTGGTAAATAATTTTGTGAAAAATAGGTTAATTAATAAAACAAAGGTTTTTTCTTCTTCTTAATCGATTAGAAAAATGGACAGGCCTTTGACTGATATCGATCAACCCAACTAAATTTCGACACATTTTATTCACCAACAAACGGAATGGAACAGCGAAATACAAATACTTCGACAATTTAATTACAAAAAAGTGTAGAGAAGAAAAAATGAAATACTACGAAGAAGCATGTCAAACAACTGAAGAATTATTAAATACACGGAAGTTACAACACGCGTATAATAACATAAAAAAATTAACTAACAACGTAAAAAGACAAATGCAGGACTAGTGCAATATGCAAATGAAAAACTTTTAATTGCTGGTGAAAATATAACAAAAAGATGGAAAGCATACATAGAAATACTGTATAAAGAAGATAAACAAACTGGAAAAATAATTATAGGGCGAGGAAACCGATGCAGATAATAAAGGTACGAGCATACTATTAGAAGAATTTGATAAAACGGCGAAGGAGTTAAAAAATAATAAAACTCCAGGGGTCGATAATATTACGGCAGAATTAATAAAAAACATTGGTAATGAAGCTCAGAAAACATTATTCCAACTAATCAGTCAAATGTATGAAACAGAAGTAGTCGCAGTAGATTTCGTAAAGTCAATAATAATCCCTATACCAAAAGTTAATAAAGTGAGAAGTTCAGGACCATATTAACGCATGGGAGTAAAATATGACCGAAAAATTATATATAAAAGATTATATAACAAAATTGATATTGCATTGGGAGAAGATCTGTTTGGCTTTAGGAGAACTAATTCTACTAGGGATGCAATACTAAGATTAAAATCAATAGCTAGAAAAAGATTAGAAGTTGATAAAAATACGTATATAGTATTTATTGATTTGGAAAAGGCATTCGACCGAGTAAACTGGAACATAATGTTTAAAAAGATGGAGGACATTGGAATAGATAGCAGAGATATAAAAATAATATACGAAATGTATAATAAAGACTATAAATTCGAAAAGGAGTACGGAAGGGCTGCTTTCACTTTCGTTGTTTAATCTATACATAGAAGAAGCTATACGAAATGCTACGAAACGAATAGATAAAGGGCTCACTGTTAACGAAGAAAATATATGTTGCTTTCGATTCGCACATGACATTGCAATTGTAGCTGAAAGCGTGAAAAGCTTAGAAAACCGATTGAAAATATTAAACGATGAACTAAAGAAAATAATAAATAAAGATAAAACCAAAATAATGGTAACT
The DNA here is from genome assembly GCA_032883995.1 of Coronaproctus castanopsis. Classification (NCBI taxonomy): domain Eukaryota; kingdom Metazoa; phylum Arthropoda; class Insecta; order Hemiptera; family Monophlebidae; genus Coronaproctus; species Coronaproctus castanopsis. Next base: position 7,184,102 of record CM065054.1, read on the forward strand.
AGTGCTAGGCAGAATAGAACTATCGATATAAAATTACATGGTGATAAACTGGAGCAGGTATCCAAATACAAATACCTGGGAAGTATTGTTTCGCAAGATGGAAATGATACAGAAGATATAAAAGACAGATTAAATATAGCGAAACAACAATAATACGATATTCAGCAGTAATATGGGAACAGAACTGAGGTAAAGACTAATAAAAACATACGTACGGAGTATCGCACTCTATGAAAGCGAAACATGGGTAGGAAAGCATTTGAAATATGGTGCTGCAAGATCAAATGGACTAAAAAAATATCAAACAAGAACGTTATGGAAAAAGTGAAAGGAAGAAAAGAATTTTATAACCACCTCTGCACGAGAAGAAATAGATGGATAGGCCATGTGATAAGACACGGTGGATTAGTCTTACGAATATTGGAATGCATGATAGAAGGTAGAAGAAGAAGAGGCCGGCCAATGAAATGCTACATCGAACAAATAATGGATAGTGTAGGAGGGGATACCTATCGCGATTTAAAAATTACAGCAGCAGATAGAGGCAAATGAAAAAGGATACTGCAGCGCTACCAGTCAAAAGACTGATGTGACGAATGATGATGATATATTTTTATAATTTATTTTTTATATTACTTGATAATGGCTTAACAGTAGAAAAGTTTTTTGACTTTTCATAAAGAAAAATATTTTAGCGATTTTAACTCCTTTTTGTTGTTTATTTTCATTACATTCCAAACTTTTCATATCAATAATAGTCGTTCGTTTTATTTTGCCAGCATTCACCAATAGACCACCCTTTTTTATTTCACGAGGATAGCAGCGATCAATTTTTTAAAATATAGGAAGTATACATACAAGTAGTGACGTATAAAGGTAATGTTTTAAGAGATATTAAACAAAAAAATTTCACGAATACATTTGGTATTTTGATTTAGAACATGGATACGTAATGATATTATTACCCCAATACCAAATATGTATTTATTGGTTTCTTCGATTATGGAAAGTCCTTTGATAAAGTCAAACATGATGAACTTACTGATATACTGAAAAAGAGAACCATTCACTCGACTTACAGATAATACAAAACCTATACTGGAAACTAAATGCAATACTTAGACAACGAACAATCAAATAAAATTACAATTCAAAATGATGTAAGACAGATTATTTAATTTATATTCGGATTATATACTTGCCGAAGCGCTGGAAAATAATACAAGTGATATTAAAGTTAATGGAAAATTAATCAGTAATATCCGCAATGCGGATGACATTGTTCTATTAGCACACTCATGTGCAGACGTGCAATCTCTAACAGAAAAAATTAATGTGACCAGGAAAAAATACGACCTTAACATAAATGTTCACAAAACAACGTATATGATAATCAGTGGAAAATATTATAATACCGCAATACAGGTGGATAAGGAAGAAACAAAGATTAAGAGAATATAAATATTTTGAAAACTACTTATCAGACAATCTCAACCCAGAATTCGGGTAAAAAGTATACAAATACAGCTTTCCAGAAAATGAAGAGTCTATTAACAGATAATGCGTCGAGTTTAAATATTAGAAAGTCATACAATCTGCATACATTTTATTAAGCTATATGAAACCAAAGCAACTATATATACAGGGCAAAACCAATAAAATGCATAGAAGTGTGTGAAATGTGGTTGATACGTAGAATACTGAAAATATCGTAGACCTAAAAGGTGAAGAAGTATTCAACAAAGCTTGAGCTGAAAGAACAATCTTAAAACAATAGCAAAACGGAACAACCTAAAATACTCTGATTATTGATTTGGGCTGTGAAAATGATGTAATGTTAATTGAATTCATAAGTAATTTACATAATAAATGTACTTATTGTTGTTTCTTAACGATTAGTGATGTACTACCTGTAAAGCCCAAACGTTATATCCAGATTTAAGATATATCCATCTTTGAATTTCACGCATCTCTTTTTAACGTAAGGAAATAATTATTTTAAATATAATTTTATTTCTCAAGTACCCTTATCTACTTACAATTCAGCTATATAATATATATATGTACGTGACTCGTAGTGTAACTGTAACTTTTTCGTTATCTGCTCGTACAACTACCTGAGTTGGAATCCCGTCAAGGATAAGAATTTATTATGATAAACAGTTCTTTAGCTAACTCCATCGGTAAATAAGTGCCACCTTTTCGAGAAGTAAACGATGAAAATAGAAAATCACGCACTGTATTGGCTTGCCCAGGGAGCGTCGTTTAGCCAGTTCGATATCAATCTAAAATCATTTATGGAGGACGTAATACGGTTACATAATGCTCCCAAATCGAGCGATTGAAGAACAAATACATATATTAAATCAGTATATATATATATATATATATTTATATATATATATATTGTCTGAGCTTTAAAAATTAGTAGTCAATAACTAGCAGACGAAATCACGGTTTTACTTAATTTCTGTAAACTCGGCTTCTACTACGCTTACGCACACATGCATGAAAAAAATAACATTATAAATTTTAAATTTTTATACTAACGACTTTTAAAATGATCTTGTAATTCGTATTCGGTCCAATTACAAGTTACAACAATCAGTGCTCCTTTCGAGACTAATAATTTACTAACTGCTTCGACGTACTGCGGTACTCTAACCGGATTACTTCCAGATTTCACGGTTACCGCGTCGTAAGTACCTTTATCTATAGCTACGGTGAATTCTTTTTTTAACACTTCAGGTATCTCGGCCGATAATATATTGTGCACCTACGTACAAACGAATGTAAATGTTTTATTTTAATATTATAGATCGCAAAAGATAAATTAGACAACGCCATTCTTAAACACGAGATAATTAAGTTTTATGAAAACAACAACATGAACGTATATATTAATAATACGACGCAAGGAGAAGAATAGGTAAACTAAGCAACCGTTTGCTATAAATAATCCGATGTAAACTGCGGTCTTCATTAAAATAAACACGAAGTTTAGTATTTTCTTAGTACTGACTGAATTAAGTATATAGTTCTTTTAACTGGAACGTGCAAGCAAGCTTTAACTTCCAGAGGGTATAGAGTTCGGGTAATAATAGCGAAGAAGATATTATGCAGTGGCAAACGCAAAACGTTAAGGTAAGAGTACGCCGAGAAAGCGTAAAAGGTTTCCTAATTTTTCGATAGATATGAAAAATAAATTTAAACCGTTACAAGTTGACGAAGAAACTATCGTAAATGCTGTTCATAACACCAGTTTATTAAGCCAGATGCCGCCATTCGTTTTTCATGATCCCTTGTCAAATCATAGGGAACAATTTAATCAGTTTAAATCAAAATTAAAGAATGATTTTCAAATTAAATATAAACATAATAAATATTATATTTATACTTTAGGTGTAGACGATTATAAAACGGTGCACCAGTTGCTAATTAGTTCTAACATTAAATTTTATACACATACTCCCAAAGATCTTAAGCCTGTTAAATTCGTTTTACGAGGTCTTCCTGGTAGCATCCCGATTGATGAAATTGTTCAACAGATATCGGAAACCATTCCTATACTAAGTGTACAGCAAATGTATAAAACCACTCCACAAAATGAAAAAAATTATCTACCACTTTTTATTGCGCATTTTCCACCTGGTGCAGTATTTAGGCAAGTTTTAAATATGAATATCATATCCCACTGCCGCGTACAATGGGAAAAGTATAGAACTTCGAACGAAGTATTACAATGTTTCAAAATTGCTATTAACTGTTACAAAGACCCGATCTGTTCTAAATGCAGCGGCTCACATGCAACTGATAATTGCTCTGCATCGTATGTTATGTGTATCAATTGCCAAGGTACGCATCAATCTAATAGTCGGGAGTGTCCAGTTTATCATACCATTTTCGATAATATAAATAGTCGTAGACAGCTTTCCGCTTCAAAAAATAATTTAACTAGATCTTTATTTAACAGCTCCGATAGCACTTTTATTAATAATAATAATAATAAAATAGCAATAACAATCGTACTATTAGTGATAATAATATTAGCAACGTTAGTAATAATAGTAATGTTATCGATAAAACTACTAACAGAACCTACGCACAAACTGCTAGAAATACTTGCCCTGACACTTTTACTGATCGTATGCTATCTTCATCCCTTTTCGATTCAGAAAGTGTTCCAGTTATATCTGATATTATAAAATTATTTAAAGATTCAAATTTTAATAAAGTTTGCAAATTTGTTAAATTGGCTCTAAGCCGACTCAAACAAGCAAATGATACATTTGACAAAATTGCTATAATAGCTGAAACTATTATTGAATATCTCAATTCAGACTAACCCTTTAATTAATTTAAAATTTTTGGGATGGAATGCAAATTCCATCAGAAATAAATTCTTAGAATTCGGGCAATTACTGTACGATAAAGATATTCATGTAGCGTGTGTAAGTGAAACAAAGATTGACTCGACACACAAACTAAGATGCCCAGGGTACATTGCACATCGACTAGATCGGAATTTAAATGGCGGTGGGGTAGCCTTATTTATAAAGCAAAATATAGTTCACTCACCTGTAGTCATACCACCTCTAAATAAAATTGAAGCTACGGGCATTTCTCTTGAAATGTCTAACAACAGTATTATCATCTATTCCGTTTACTGCCCCCCCCCTAAGGTAAGTCATAAAAATCTTTATTATGATATTTTCAACTTATTATCAACACATCGCCGCGTTTTAATTGTAGCTGACTTTAATGCACGGCATAGAGCTTGGAACTGCTATTCCAATAATATGGCTGGTAATTGTGTTTTAAATATGTCATATAAATTTAATTTTCAAAAATTTTAGCTCCTAGTGAACCTACCTTCTATCCGGACAATCGAAATTTACATCCTAGTATTATTGATTTTGTATTAGCAAAAAAAAACGTTCAAATGATAACCAAGCCTGTTTCTCTACCATTTTTAAGTTCTAATCATAATCCTATATTCTTCAAGCTGTGTAAATCGGGTATTACTATCACATTGCCATCTGTTTTCCTCTTTAAAAATGCTAATTGGAACACATATCGAAATTATATTAATAATAACATAACATTAGGAGGTCCTTGTAAAAGTAATATGGAACTAGAGAATGAAGTGAATAGTTTTACTGACTTGGTTTTAAAAGCAGCTAAATTGGCCGTTCCTAAATCTGTCGTAACGTCAAATTATTACAAAATTTCTTCCAATATTCTGACATTGATCAAGTTCAAAAATTATATTAGACATAGATATCAAAAACTTAAAAATGCTTCTACAAAGGTACTATTAAACCGTTGGTAAGAGTAAAGATAAATGAAGATCGAAATTCCAATTTTAATTATAAACTTCGTAATCTTACGGTTAAAGATAAAAGTTTATGGAAGGAAATAACAGTGCTTACAAATACGCACACACATTTACCGCCAATCAGCTATAATGGTAGCACAGCCTATTCGGATAAGGATAAAGGTAACTTGTTAGCAATGATGTATTATGATATTCATACACAAAATTCGCATTTGACGTCGAACTATCGCAATAATAAAATTTTACCTTCCATTAGAAATTACTTAAAAGATTCGCCTGTGAGAATTTTGCCCTCTGATTTAACAACGGTCAGCGAGGTACATCGCGTCATAAAGAAACTTAAAAATAAAAAAAGATAATATACCTACAATATTGATCAAAAACTTGCCACAAAAAGCGATTGTTCAGTTAACAGTCATAATAAATTCAATTTTATTACTTTCTTATTTTCCCGACTGCTGGAAAGTGTCGAAAGTTATTCCTATACCTAAATCAAGTAAGGACATTTCTGATCTCAGAAATCTGCGGCCCGTGTCATTACTTAGTAATTTTAGTAAAATAGCAGAAACAATTATTTTGAGTAGACTTAAAAAATTCATAGATGATGATATTTTTATAGAACAACAATTTGGATTTAGGAGTAATTTATCTACCGTCATGCAATTAGCAAGAATTAGTGAAACCATAACTGATGGGTATAATAAAAATATGCATACAGGATTACTGTTATTAGACATAGAGAAAGCCTTCGACACCACTTGGCAACTTGGTTTAATATACAAAATTATTCAACTTAAATTCCCTAATTACTTAGTTCGGCTTATTAAAAATTATTTAAGTAACCGAAATTTCATAGTTAAAATTAACAATGATAATTCCTACATGAAAAATGCATTAGCGGGAGTTCCCCAGGGGAGCATACTGGGACCTTTCTTATTCCTTCTTTTTATTAATGACATTCCTAAAATTAAACATTTACAGATGGCATTATATGCTGATGATACTGCTATATATTGCACATCGTATCGAATTGACACTATACAAAGAAGACTAACTCGGGGTTTTATTAAATTAAATTCGTATTTTAATAAATGGAGAATCAAAATAAATTCCGATAAAACTCAATCTATTCTGTTCACGAAAAGAAGACCGCATTTCTTACCACCTGTGATAGTGAACAACAGATCTTTGGTTTGGAAAAGCGATATAAATATTTAGGTGTAATACTGGATCGGAGTCTCACATTAACTAAACATGCTGAGTATGCCTGCAATAAGACTCACGCGGCTCTGTTTAAGCTATACCCGATATTTAATAAACGTTGTTACGTCAGCTCGGAAAATAAATTAATAATCTACAAAACTATAATCAGAACAATTATGATTCATTGTCCCATGTGGTCATATACTAGCCGTTCTAACTTAGCGAAGTTACAACGGCTACAAAATATGTGCTGCAGAATAATTCTAAATCTTCCAGTCTATGTAAAGATTGAACACATTCACAAGGCATTGAACTTACCATATATACACGAGGTTGTCGAACAAAAAACAAAATTCTTTTTTGATAGCTGTGCCTGCAGTCAGTACTCATTTATAAACGACATAGGGGATTATACACGTACAAGTTTGCAACTAAAATATAAACGCTACAAACACAAAAGAATTAAACACACGTTATTATAATGTACAGCCGGGATTATCTTTTATTCAAAATTAATTTTTGTATACAATACATATAAAAATTAATGTGTATCCTACTAAAATAAATATCTATAAATTTATATAGGTAGCTTTATGATTAGTATGCGGGTTTTGTTAGCGGTTTTTCCTGTATTTTTACTTTAGTTAAATGAGCAATTGGGCATACTTTTTAAACTAGTATACGTAGTAAGAACTGTATTCGGAATGCGTTATATATTATTTATTTTTTTTTTTTTTTTTTGTAACATATATTTATTTTTGTAAATACACTTTTTATCAATCAATCAATCAATCAAAATTGATTCCGAAAATATGATTAGTTAATCGATTCTACATCGTCGGAATAGATTCAAATTCAAGCAGCTGTTCCAATTTCATAAATATTTTTTTTTAAACTTGAATAAAAAATACTATACTAAAAAAAAAACGCGAGTTTATATAACAATTTAACATATTAAAATATAAAATAAGAAAAAAGAACGAAAAAAACCAATATTAACGATTATTTTGAATTTCGATACATATTAATTTTTTAGCCTTATTGGCCGAAAGACAGGAGCGTTTTAAAAATGTTTCCTGCCGATGAAAACACTCCCTCTGACGGCACAGATGTGCCTGAAATGCACAAATATATTTTAGACAATTGACTGACGATTGGGTATTTTTCGCCGTGTGATCGCCACTACTCCAAAACGTTGTCGCTTTTAGGAATCTGCTCTTACAATTCCGATTTTGACGTATCATCCTCCGGGAACGGTACTTCAAGGAAATACTTCGCTCATTTCTCGATATTATTATGTATCAACTTGATCAACCAACTTTCACTTTGACGAATCGATTTTTCACAAAAATTAATCGATCAACTCCGGAATCGATTCGAATCGACATCACTAATATAAACGTTACCACTGTACCAATTAATCTGACCTGAACAAAACTAGAACTTTTCAATTTAGTATCCTAAATATTGCAGGTTGGTCGATTACAATATATCTAAATATTTCCCCCTGGGATTAACAACTCTATTGTTTAAAAAGTTTTGAACGAAAATGATAAATCTTATGAGATTATATATTCAGATAGTTCGGTAGACCATTCATACAACCGGTATTCAACGATCTTCTACTTTAACTGAAATACCTCAAGCATATAGAATATTTTACGCAGGATCTTCATTTCTTTGTTTGCTATACATAAAGCTCTGATCTTCATCAGCATATAAAGAAATAAACATTTTCTCATTCTAACAGATTCATTGAGTGTTCTACAACTTTCAATATCACGAACTTCACAATGAGAAAATTACAGCTTTCAATCCGCCAGTCGATCATAAAAATATACAATTGGTAAGGTTCAAGCTGGTTTCTACTCAGTGTGGCGTAGAAGTAAATGAAATTGTCGATGAAATCACCCGATCAAATTAAGTATTGGCAACTGTGGATAATTTTAAACCGCAATAGAAGCAATTATTACCAAAATTGAAAGACGTATTTCATCAGTCCTTTCAATCGCACATTTCACTTGTGAATGTTCTATAAAGGTGAACAGGGACGATCTTAACAAAGACTTCACATCTAATCTTGTTAAGGTTAAAAAATGGTTGTACACCGCGTCATCTTGTAAAATTGGGTATCATTAAAACGGAATTTGCGAGTTATGCAATACACAAAATAATATTGAATATAAGATATGGTCTCGCGGCGAATATAAAAATCGAGAAAACTTATGGTTAGGTGGAATACGCTACTGAAATAACTGACAAGCAGATTTCATTCGCTGCTTTGAGCGTATAGTTTTTTACTAGGACTAATAATATCGAGTTATAATTGGTGAATATATCATCGAAACTTAAACAGATGAAAGAATGGAAATCGGACCGAACAAAATGTACCCACCCTAACAACACAGCCATGGGTAAGTTTTGCTGTACTAATTATTAATATCAATGCTTTACTCGTCGGATATCAGCGTATCAAGCGATTACTGTCAGTATAAATATTTCGTATATATAAGAAAGAAATAATATTAACTCTCGAGTTTATCGTCATTCAACCTTTACATACCACATGACGAAGTTCTGCGTTTATTTCGTCACAAAGGTAAAATTGTCATATGCTGAGACGATTACAATGCTAAATACGTCCGTTTTAGATAAAAATTATAAAAGAAACTCATTAAACCGAAAACAATTGTCTGACTGTTTTCGTCCATATATTAGCTCAAATACATAAGCGTTGCCGAGTAAAATGAAAATAAAATTGATTTCAAACAACTGATCAAGTTTCTAGAAACTCATGTGAATGTCATATATCCAGATCTCTCCTTTTGGAATAATACTTAATTACAAAGACTAATCTTACGTTTGTGCACGTACGTATAAACTAATACATAATTCCCCGATAATAAATATAACATATAAGAACTTACACAAAGGCTGAACATTTACGTGCTGTAGTGTAAGGTGAACGGAAAGTCATAATGATAAACAAGCTTGCGCACGCTATTTAACGAATTTCGTCATCATAAATGTTAACTAACAAAAACACATTAAATAGAAAACAAAGGACCTGCATTAACCCATAAAAAAGCATCAATAAATATCAACTATAAGTTGGTTATATAAATTATCGCGTCGATTTATAAATACGAAATTTTTTGTGGGAATGTGTTAGCAATACAAATAGGAAGAAAATTTAAGACGTACGATAGTCGAATTTGTATAATAAAGACAATACTGTTTGGATTCTAGCCGTTAGACTAATAAACCCTTTACAATATTTATTTAATGTGTATATGTACTAATTCACACGATTACTAAATCAAGTATTAATATTCAGAGCTTTATATATTCTTCACCTATACTCTAAAACGATTACAAATTTAACATGTATAAGAGTGAAATAAAAAATTTATGGTATCATCAAAAAACTTTATTTTCATATTTTTCTATACTATTAGAAGTATATATATATATATATATATATATATATATATATATATATATATATATATATATAAAACTTACTTCATACTGAATAAAAGGAAATCCTTCTTTACTTGCGATAGCAGTAGCCAATGAAATTGCGTTTGGAGAAAAATCTATTCCAAGTAGATTCTTATAACCAGCACGAGCCTTGCAAACATAACGCATATAACTTATTATTATTGTGGAAAAACAGTGAAATATTAATCAATACAAGTATATTTTAATTAATGTACATCAGTTGTAACGAATGTCCTGAAAACTAGTAGGGCACGCTCACTAAATGATTTTTGACAAACTACCAAAAATTAATATAGAACTGGCTAAATGACGCTTCCTGGGCAAGCGAATACAGAGCGTGATTTCCCATTTTCATCATTTACTTCTCGAAAAGGTAGCACTTTCCGATGAATCGGGTAGATTAGCTGAGCTAGTTAAATAACTTTTTAACATAATAAATTCTTATCATTGATGGGATTCGAACTCAGGTGAGCAGATAACGAAAGAGTTATAACTACATTACGAATAGATAAGGGTATTTAATAAAATTAATATGAAAAATAATTATTTCGTAATGTTAAAAAGAGACGCGTGAAATTCAAAGATACCAGATATTTACATTATAAATCTGGATATTGGTCGTCAGACCGGAGTGGTGTAAAAAACAAAAAGTCCGAGCTTTACTGGTAATCACTGATAATTAAAGAACAACAATAAGTACATTTATTATGTAAATTACTTACCAGCTCAACTAACATTACACCATTTCCACAGCCTAAATCAACAATCGGAGCATCTTCGGTTATTCCGTTATGCAATTGTATCCATCTGTGTCATCAAAATAATTCGATTGTTTATAGCAATAACGTAATACCGATAAACAGAAATAGGGTCAATCATAAAGACTCGTTTAGAAAGAATAGAACGCATTCATACTTAAACAAAATATTTATTGCAAGATACATATCTAAATATAAATCACGCGAAAAATAATTCGTTTTTTAATTGGATGTAAAACATTTAATTTCGTGTAACAGTAAGCTTGTTCAGTGCACTAAATCATCTTAACTTACAAGATTAGTTAATATTTGCCGGAAACATTGCATAATCATAATATACAGAAGAAAATAATTTTGAATACAGATGTCTTTCAAAAGAAATTTATATAACATTTATTTTATTTTAAAAAAATTTTCTCGACTTTTTAAATTAGGTTACAAAAAAAAAAAAACCAATAGCTACCGCAATGTTGTTTTAGGAACATTGTTTAAATTTTGAGATTATTTTAACAATATTTTAGAATAACAAATTATTATTCTTTTCGCAGTTTTTTATTAATACAAATATTTAGTATTTTATAATCGCCTGAAACATTTTTAATTCAAGGAATAAAATTAACTAATTTGGATTATTATTTTTTTAACAGATAAAAAAAACTCGGTTTTTGTTTATTTTATTCCACAACTTTATATAGATATATATAATGGTGCCTTCTGTTACAATCTATGTATTACGATTGTTCATCATGAACGTTTTTCTTTACTTCCATTAAAATTAAAATTTCTATATTATCTGCATCACTGATTTTGTTTATATTTGTTTGTACTATGCAGTCGTTTGTAATCCTCATTACATTTAGCAATGGTCTATTTTGCGCTGATAAAGATAGTTTACATAATTAATTGCACTTATATTGACACTGTATAATACTTTAAGAAAACATTCGTGTGCATTATTATATTTAAAATGTAAATAACAAACCTAACTGTAAAGTTTATGAAGTAAACATTAAATATATCTTAAACAGATACTTTTTTGGTTTTAATTATTATTGTAAGATAAACACAAGAACACATACAAATACAATGGATTACAGCACATATTGACCAAAAACTTAATTGTTTGCGTGCATAAAAACTGTTTTTCATAGAACTCGTATGATTTTTCTTGAAGAAAAGTTTTTTAAATAGTATTGTTTGGAAATAATTGAATTCAGATTTTATATATATATATATATATATATATATATATATATATATATATATAATCATTTAAGAAACAGTATTTACTTACGCATATTTTGAATGTATACAAGTATTATGTATACATATCAGACAGTTTAAGTCATTATTTGTGAAAATTATCTAATAAATATATACCGAAGCTACCTTAACAGTAATTGCACTGCGGAATAAAATGAGTTTTTAATACAATATATACATATATTACCCGAGTTCATTATTAAACCGTAGATAAAAGACAAGAGTTCGGACTGTTTAATCTATATATATATATACATACATACATGTATAAAAACTATAATTACTGCGCATATTTTAAAAATTTTAAACATACACATATTATTCTAACAAGAATTATTAGGTTAAAATTAGTGCTACTTTTGTACATAATAATTTTCAGAAAGATACTAAAAGTAAGTGATTAATAAATATGCCCTCTTCTAATAAATACGTTAATTATGAAATGCTAAATGACTGCAAAGATATGAGAATGAAAGTTCTATCAAGATCGCACAAACAAAGAACATTGTGGTCGGATGAGTATCTTTGCTAATTCGTGACTAATATAATAAAACACCACACGTCGAAAATTTTAGCTGACAAAATGTTCACATAAGGCATGAGTTTCCGATAGTATGGAATTATAAAATAAAATATTTCTAATTTAACTGTCATTACATTAATACTTTGTATGTAGGAATATCACGCAAAAACTATGAATACAAATGTTTAGTTCTACTTACTTCAAATTTAATTAACCACATGCATGCATTTCAGTCAATTGTCTCTGTCTACTTTTAGTTAAATTGAAGATTTGATGACGATAATGTATACGAGGTAATTCGTATATTCCGCAAACGAAACAATTATTAATTTCATAACATGAAAAATAGTGTTGACAATGGGTAATTTTATGGTTCATGCTTAAGCTCAATCAATAATAATAAAAACAACCACGAAGAAATCTTCGCTCTCTGCATTCCTTCGAAACGACATACACATTGTTGGAGTTATTACAAATTTCTCTTAAGAGCTGAATTTGTTTAATTATAAAGTTTTTAAATTTTATAACTTTGTTTTATATAATCAATAAATAAAACTGAATGTAAATTCAAACCAATTTCTCATATTTACAATTAGTATACGATGGCACATTTATTGACATATAATCTCACTTGATATAAAAGTATAGCTCATTGTATTCTACTGTTGCAAAAAGCAGACACACAGTGTCTTCCATTTTTCGACGTAATTTCTATAAAGAATAAAGTTAAATTTATGAAAATAATTAAATGAAAAAATGATATATGCACTTACTTGATTATCTTATTCATTTTTTGCGTACCAAACCAAATAAGTCCTACATCTCCATTATCCATAAAATTTGTGATATCTTCAAGATATACATCATCCCAGCTAAGCAAAAATTTGAATACTAAGAGTTGTATTTGTTAAATCAAATAACACACAAAATTATCATTAATTCATATATTGTAAGTGATAACACGTTTTAACGATATGAAAAGTATTTTGTGAACACTTACCATAAATCTTGGACACTCATTACTACAGTAGTTATTATTCGGCTTTCTTCTGAATATTACTTTTATCGATGTCAATGTAATGTAAACAGACTTTTACAACCTGCGGGTAACGTTTAATTAAATCGATGATATATCAGTAATATTCTATCACTTTGCTTTTTAAAGAATAAAGTTTTAAGAACATATTAATTGCTATATTTCGAATTTTATCGTAAATGTCATTTAGTATCTATAGTGAAAATCACTGTCTTAGTTCTACATAAACAATTAAATAAATTTTAAACACATTTATATTTAAATACTAAAAGCGAAAGCTACTTGATTATTTCCAAAAATTAATAGCTAATAACGATACTAAATGATTTTATAATATCAATTTTATTTAAATTTTTCAGACCAAATAAAACATAGAAAAACAAATCTGATGACTTACCAAATTTATAAATATCTATAGTTTGGTCTGTAACAATACAAAGCGTAAAAAAGCATTTAAAAATTTAACATAAGACACCACTATCACATAAACATTCGACGCTTAAGTTCACTTCATACATTGATCAGGTGAAATAGAAATAGTAATCAAACGAATCGCGTCACGTAATACGTAACTATTTTTTTTTTTACTTTTTTTTTCTTACACATTTGTTGGAAGGTAGACTTAAAACAACGCCCAACAAAATTCTGTTCTAACTTATTTCATAAAATCTTTGCTAATATATTTAATGCAATTTTAACTTAAAAAATAAACTTAGTTTTACACTAGCATGAATTCAAAGTAAATAATATGTTAAGTTAATGATTAAAAAATTTAATTTATTTACTTTAAATTCATGAGCTACTTGTAAGAATTACATTGTGTATTCGATATTTTGCAACTAATGTTTGAATAGTAGTTAAGATATAAATAGTAGTATTATTATTATTTTTTTAAATATTTATGTTAATAATGTAAATATGTGTTTGTTTCATTATTATGTTATAGTAAATGATGATGGTGACTAATAACTATCATCACCGTTACACTTTATAATGTAACTAATTTAAATATGTAATTTCTATGTTATTCTTTAAGTTTACAGTTTAATCTCCACACATTGAATATTCATTAGTTAATAATTTATTATTAAGCACACGTGTTACTCAATGCACACAGAAAGATTAATAAATTTGCCCCGCTGGTTATCCGGAATGGGTTCAAAGTAAAAAACAAAAAAAACTAGCATGAAATTGTGTTAAGAATTAAAATAAAGAGTTTAATCGTGTTATGTATAGTGGGAATATATAAAATTTGAAATATGCTTTAAAAATTGATTTAATTATTTGTGTTTATCATTTCGGTCAATGTGATGCCAATTGGCATCATCAAATTGTATTTACGTTTTTAATAAATGTAACACTTTTTAACCGTTAAGAAAAATCTTTCCAATTGGCACTATCGATATACTTTCAGTTTAAAACTAATAACACTTGTTTTACATATATGAAAAGTCAATTTTTTTATTTACATTCGGTACATTGGTAATTGTGTTTATGTGAATTTAGAGGTATATATGTATTTAAAATTTGAAGCAATTTTTCGGTTTTTAGGTAACAATCGGATATATTTCAATTAACAAAGGTATGTAGAATGATTAATATATTTCATTTTTACTTTTTGTACACATACATTTTAGAAATTAATTTTGTAAATACACATGATGCCAATCGGCACCAATGTGACTGTTGCATATGACTTTCAGAATTTTACTTTATTTTATTATTTCAGAATGTCATGTAAAATTAAAGAAACAGATATTTTACAGATTTTGAATGAAGGCGATTCGGATTTGAATGTTTCAGAAGACAAAATGAAGAACAACTTTTTGAACATCTTATTGAAGAAAATGAAGTGAGTTTGGTATGAGAATAAACAACATATTTGTATGTTTTTTTAAATATTTGCATTACATTTTTTACAACTGCATTTTTTGTACAAAATTTAGGTAGACGAAAAAATTAAATGTCCACTGGAAGTGTTCACATCGCTGGAACCTAGTAGATACAACATCAAATGGAAAAAACATTTCAGTTTTCAGAAGATGATGGAAAATGATCATTCCATGAACCTAGTAATCGGATGGAATTATTATTTTAGAAAATACATAGACGAGAAAATTATTGCAAAGTTTGTTTTATGCGTTAATTTATATGCATATCAAATATGGTTTCAAAGCCACGGATAAAAAAGAAATAGACGCATTTATGGGCGTATTGCAAATACCCAAGAATTAAAATGTATTAGGACACAACATTGAAACATCAATTATTTTTTAGATGTAATTGAACAGATTTTGTAAGTTACGAACATATTTTCATTGCGTAGATAATAACAAAAGTTAGTCTTTGTTCAATAAAATACGAAGTTGATATAGAAGTTTGAAAATTGAAAAATATGCTTGTGTAGACGAGCAAATTGTTCGTTTTAAAGGTGCATCTAATGTAAAAGTTTATATAAATAATAAATCCCGCCCATGGGGTATAATTTTTGTTTTGTTTTGTGGGGTTAGTAGTCTTGCGTAAGACTTCGTTATCTAGCAGGGCCTTTCAACAGAAATAAATGAAGTTGATTAAAAAGAATTTGATATTGGAGGAGGAATTGTCTTCCACTTGGCAAACAGATTAGATGTTACACATTAATTATTTTGCTACAATTATTTCATGTCCTATAAGCTTGTGCATGAATGTACTCGAAGAGATATAGGTATTCCGGGAACTGTTAGAGTAAACAGATTTTTTAAACCTCCACTTTTAAAGAAAAAGGAGTTTAAAAAGCATGAAAGAAGTACTATTGTACAGCTTCTTTTCAAGGATAGAGTTTTTATGGTACGATGGTTGGATAACACTTGCCTTAAACTTTTTTGGTAGCGAAATTATTGATACTGTAGAAAGATGGGACAGACGTACTAAATCTAATATTAATGTAAATATACCACAAATTGTAAAAGAATATAATTCAGCCAAGAGTGGTGTGGACAGAACTGGTTTTTTAATAGAAATATATCGTATTAAAGTTAAAACAAAAAAGTGACTATTAAAAATGATATGTCGTGGCATAGATATGGCTGTAACCAATGCGTCCATTGAATATAAAAATTCAGCGAAGCACTTAAACATAGATAAAAAAAATACTAGATTAATGAATTTTAGAATGGAAGTTGGTCAAAGTCTGATAAAAGAAAATTAAACATTAATAAAAAAAAGAGGAAGACTTCAAAAAAGTATGGTTGAAGTGAATACTCCAAAACGTACCAATTTTGAGAGTTGACCATTACTACATGTGAGAACAGACAGTATTGGACAATCCCAGAGCACTCAGACAGAAGAGTGCGATGCAAAAATCATGGCTGTAAAGGATAACATAGGTGGTACTGTATAAAATGTAATGTTCATTTATGTTTGGAAAATAAAACTTATTTTAGGAAATATCATTCGTAGTATATGCTTTACACGCATTTATCATTTGTATGTATTTACTTTCATACGGTGTATATATATGCTGTTAATGGTTATGTTTATTAATATATGTTTAAAATTTATGTATGTACTTTAAATTTTATGTCAATATATATATTTGTAATGTCAAAACATTTATTTGATCGCATTATTTATATCATTTTATGAATACTTTCAGTTCATCTGTTCCAATATTTTGATGTATTTTTGCTTTGTTGAGTCATTTTGATGCTAATTGGCAACATAATTTTTTGAGCGACTGATTACACTAAAATTTCTGAAAATTGATTACAAATATTTTTGATCTATATTAAGTAAATATTAGCAAAAAAAAATTTTTTCATAATAACCAAAAGTGATGACTGAAAGGATTAAGGCAGGGTCATAACTTGAAGTTTACTGTATTTAAGAATTCCAAACTTGAGTTACAAAATATACTAGCAACATTTATATATTTCTTTTCTACCAAAATCTTCCTGTTTTATTATGTTTTCTTCATATTCGACCTTTATAGTTTTATAATGTTTCATTTTAAAATCGTCTGTTTTTTTTTTTTTTTAATTTCTACACGATTATATGTTAAAAAAATTTAAATTTTAGATAAAATTTTACTGTTAATACTATAGAAATCCACAAACATTTTGTTTCCTATAGAAAATTCATAATGTGATTCA
Organism: Coronaproctus castanopsis; assembly: GCA_032883995.1. Taxonomy (NCBI): domain Eukaryota; kingdom Metazoa; phylum Arthropoda; class Insecta; order Hemiptera; family Monophlebidae; genus Coronaproctus; species Coronaproctus castanopsis. Next base: position 7,201,857 of record CM065054.1, read on the forward strand.
TGGTTGGTGATATGGTGACACTGTTTACAATTTTTGTGGCGAAACATGTTAATAAACGTTAACATGAACATTTAAAGAATTGTTAAGTTACTTCATTTTGTTGTAGTTTAGGCTTTGTGAGTGTGTTGTACATTGTTTTATAGTCCAATCTAAATTCTAAAATCTCTGTGTAGTACTTGCTAATTTTTTATTTTTGTATTTAAATATTTTATCCCGATGGATTAGATAATTAAAATGAAATAATTGTGTATATCATGGGTTAAAAACAGGAAGTGAAACGATTTTTCATGACATTTAATTATATGATTAATGTTCAAAATTATAGTGTCAATATTTATGTAAAAAATTATATCTGTTTCTGTTGTAAACGAATATTTAAAATTTTAACGTAAACTTGTTTAAAAATTATTTAATCGATATTATATGAAATGTTTCTGATTAAGTTTAAATTATGCGACTTAATTCATGTTTTTATACTTCATTTTCAGACTAATTAACTGCAGACAAATTAACGCGTGACGCTACTTGAAACGCGCGATAGATATACACGCGTTAGAACGTGCGTTAAACTAACTCTTGTATTGCGTTTTGCTCATGTGCTCTTGCAAATTGATAAGTTGTTTTGGGAGCAGTGGTTGTTATATATCGGCACTGATTAGGTGGTATCCCTAAAACCTATAAAGACGGACTTTTTGATCGCGCGCTAAAGATATTTTCGTCTTAAAAAACAAAAAATGAATTTGATTCATATTAAACAGCAAACTTAATATTTAATGTTTTTGTATAATTGCTTACTCATTCCTAGTGTTAGAAACGCTTTTTTTAGTTTAATACAATAATCGATAGTTGCATGTTATTGTCCTAATAAAAATAATAACTATAATAAATAAATAAAAAGTTTGCTAAAGCGCTTCGTTCATATGAATGTGTTTTAGAAAATTTGTATGTCTTTTTATAATAATAAAAGTCTTCATTAGATACTTAGCAAATACAAATTTACAATAACTAAAAAAGCCTATATTTCGCCATTCCCTACGGTCCTGGGCAATTCTTTCGTATTGTTTATTACATGCGTAGATTTAATTACACCATTTTCTCGTCTCAAAAATTTCCTACCTCTTTTTTATTCTTAATATACCAACTTTTTATTCATCCATCTATTATCTGTCAATCTTGCAACATGTCCAGCCCAACTCCACTTTTTCCTTTTACATTCATGAACGAAGTTTATCGTATTTTTGAATTTTCCTCTGATAAATGTATTTCTGATCTTACTCTTTCGTCAAACACGTAACGTAGACCTATACATCCCATTCTGACTACTTTAAATTTTTTTCTCTTCCATTTTAGTTGTGGACCACGTTTAAGAGCCATAAGGTTGGAACCACGCAGCTATTGAATACTTCACTTTTCGCTCTAATCTCAAATGAACCATTAAATATATATTTTAGAGATCAATACTTTTTCCAAACCAATGATATTCTTCTATGTGTACTTCTCCTTTAGTCATATTTTTCATTTGTAGTATTTGTCCTATATGAACCCTTTTTATCCATGTATTCAATTGTTTGGTCGTCTATTATAATTTTTATTTTTTCCTTTATGTTCGTAATGATTTTTTTTTAATAGACCAGCTTCTTTCCCCGCAGCATCTAGCTCTTCTAATCATTTCTTTTAGTCAACTAAATTTTTCCTTACCAGTACTACATCATCCGCAAAACGTAGATTATAGAAATTCCTCATTAACTTTAAATTCAGTTTCCATAATACTTGATCACTTCACTTTACACATTTTCTTATATAAAATTACTTCCTATCAGTATTCGCGCTTCTACGTTTGTGTGCATGTCTGCTATTATCTTCCGATAAATACCTAGAGCCCATTGATTTCTGCCCGGTATTTCCTCGATTTTTCTAACAAGTAATCCGTAGTAGAGAAACCTTTCCTAAAACCTACCTGTTCAATTGATAATTGCTCATTTATAACATTTTAAACTCTTTTCGCTATTATTTTTGCAAATATGTTTGAAATTATAGTACTTAAACTTACTGGTCTATAATTCTCTATCATAATTTTATTACCTTTTTTTTTTATAAAGTAGGATTATATTGATTTTTTTCCATTCATGAGGAATTTTTTGTCCTTTCAAAATATAATACAGTATAATTTTTTATTAGATTCGGACCGCCAAATTTTATTTGTTCATTTCTTATTTTGTCAAAACCTGGAGTTATATTTGTTTTTAACTTCGATAACACATTCCTTACTTAGATTTCTTGTTCCATTAACAAATGTTTAAACAAGTCAAAAATCTCTTCGTTTTATTGTTCAGCATAATAAGCTGCGGGATATGTATCCTTTTGCGATTATAATACTTCCGTGCTGACTATATTTTGAACGTTACTATCCCTTAACAATTTATTTAATTCTAACTCGTAACTCACGGAATTATCCTTATTTATATTTTTACCCTTATCCTTTCTCGTCATTCGGCAAACGCCAGTTTTTAAGAATGATTTTACGCACTATTGATTTGTGTTCCGAATGAAATTTAAAATTTTGCATTATATTAACATCTATTATCCTGTTATTATTTTTCGTTGTTAATATATAATCCATTTGGTTTTTATGATCTTGGTTAGTTGAAATCCACATCTATCAAGTTCCCATTCTCTTCTTGAACAAAGTATTTACTATTTTGAAATCGTGTTCTGAGCAGAAATTAACGAGTTTTCATCCTCTTTTGTTTCTTATACCATAGTTATACGGTCCTAATAGCTTGTGTTCCTCGTTCCTTCTTTGACCGACCTGATTATTTAAAAATCTCCCATAATTATCGGACGATGTTTTGGATTCATTTTAAAGTTATATATAATATTTTCGATTTAATAAATTTCACACGCGGCTTAAATCGTTGTACGCACGGCAGCTGTCGCGTACAGCATTTTACCGGAAAGTGTTAAATTATCGCTTAAACAGCACAGAAAGCGGCCAAAGCATTTAACCCTTTCAGTCATACGTTATAAAATTTTGACACAGAATTACAAATTTTATACAGGAGCTTCATACAATGCTGTTTCCTAGGTGCACTGTAGATAATTTTCAATATATTTATGTAAATATTTATAAAATTGAAACGTTAAAAAAAATGTTGCTGGCATCAAAATTTTATGTACCACATAATGGACATCGTGACTGAAGGGGTTAAAACTCTACGTCCGGAATAAAATAAATTGAGCATTGATGTTATGCGATATATGTATGATAGTGTTATTAATCCTGTATATTTCTTTATATGTTCAGAATTTATAAACGTTCTTTAGAAAAATTTTATATAGAACTAACGTGTGTTTATGTACGTATATGTTTATGGGTATGTATGTGTGTAACATGTATATAATAATGTTTACAATTTCGAATATTTTATTTTGCGTTACATTTTATACTAACATGTCGCCGTCGTGTTTACGGTTACGGTATCCGCTTAGAAACTTTATACATATTTTGTTTTCTCTACATTCTACAACAATTTATTGATTAATTTATTAATAATCACCGGTACACCTATGCCATAATAACGGGTTCTTTGACTGTAAATATCATATAAATGTTATAAAATATTATTATTATTATTATTATTATTATTATTGGATTGCAGAATGTAGTATTTTGTTTAATTTGTTCATTATAGCATTTACATTGTACAAATGTTTAGAAATATCTGAAATTTATTTGATTTAATTATTATAAAACAAACACTAAAACACGGTTATTGCGTAATTTGAGAATTTAAACGTAATTATCTTATCTTTATCATGCGTGCCCTTTCATAATTAATAAAATAAATAATTAAAAATGAAGATTTCTAATATTTCTAAAAATTAGCCATATTTCTAAATTGTAAGTATTTCGACTTAATAGACGATTTAGAATTTTTCATATTTTCCGGATCCGCATGACCTTTTCCCGAATCATTTTCTAACCCGTCGTTCGTTATCGAAATTTAACGAAACGTGTATTAACCTGAGTAATAATAATAATAAATAAAAGTGTTTCTTATCGAAAGATTAATGCATTATTTAATTAAAAAGTTGTTTTCTGAAATGATACGTGCACTTTACACATACGTCATATACATGCATACCATAAATATATACATCGTGTATATATATATATATATATATATATATATATATATATATATATATATATATATTATATATATTTTATATATATATATATATATATATATATATATATATTATATATATATATATATTATATATATATATATATATATATATATATATATATATATATATATATATATATATATATATATAAATACCAACTAGTTATTATTGAATGTTTACAATTAATATTTATCGTAATCGGTTGTCTTTCCTCCGTTTCGATTTTTATTTACTTCTCTCAACTTATTATGGTCGTCATTATCTCTACTCGATTATTTTATAACTTTTCGGTTTTTCGTGGAAAATAAGATAACCAGGGGTCAACTTTCGTCATCTCGATAACTTTTGTAATTAGGATTTTCCATTAAACTAATTTTCATTTTTGCCGTTGATCGATTTGTTCAGTTTTTGTTGATATTTATTACTTTTGTTCGCGTATGTTACCGATTCCAACGTATTTTCTGATTTTCATTTGCAAGATATTTTTGTTCGTTTTTCATAGGTGCAGTCTCGATTTAAACACGCTATGTAGGATCATTTTTCAATTAAAACGTTACAAATACAATAATATCAATCATATGACATATACACGAACACACGTACACACCTCTATATATATATATATATATATATATATATATATATATATTTATATATATATATTTATAAAGTTATAAATATATATACGTGACTTTTATTTTTTGAAATAATGCTTTAGGATGAATGCGATTAAATTGGATTTGACCAAACACGATGTGAACCGTGTAATTACGAGCGTGCCTAAAATTTCAAATGAATACGAAGTAGTCGTGAAGGTTGCTTACGCCGGCATTTGCGGTACCGACCTTCATATTATTCAGGCAAGCGAATTTACCGACTATTTTCGTTTATTTATTTTATTTTATTTTATTTTTTTTTGAAGCGTGAGGCGGAAAAATCTTCAAAACACACTGATATATTTGTAAGTAACATATATATTTTTGAAAGTAGCACATGCACTTAGCAAGTGCTACTGGATTCCAAAGAAATCAACGTTGTCAGAATGTTCAAAGACAAAATGTCAGGCTTGCAACGGAGCTGTTTTCACACACTGTAGCTACTGCATTAAAAAAGTTCAAAAAAACCTGAAAACAAAATTAATAATGCTCAAAAGACCGGTGAATGTATACAATTAATCAACAATTGGTTTGATGTTATGAATTCCTATATACCATTTTCGAATATACAACACATAAATCTGGTTATGGTTTAGCTTTAGAAGAGCAAAATAATATATTGGATGAAATGTATGATACAGTAGTGACGATGAGATGCATAAATAAACGTAGTTTACAAGTGTTCTAAAAAGGAATTGCTATATCGATTAAATCGCTTCAAAATTTACTAGTGGAATTAGAAGAAAAATATGATGCAAGATATGTATTAACTCATCGTCTGAATCAGGACGCATTAGAAAACTTTTTCTCCCAAATAAGAACAAGGGGCGGATTAAATGACCATCCATCTCTTATGAATGCGTTGTACAGAATTCGTTTGATTATGCTAGGTACAAACCTGGGAATTGTACAAAGCAATACGAATACATCCGATAATTTTGATGAACCATTTTTAGTACAACAGGTGTTCAAGGAATCTGGTATTATTTATAATGTAAGAAATAAAGAACACGATGACGAAATATTTACGGACTTTTCGCCAACTGAAGAAACTAATGAAAACCTTAAAACTGATCTTCAGGAAGAGGGATTAAATTACCTTTTTGGATGGGTGGCTAGAAAGTTACGAGAAGATTTTCCCGAATTAGGATCGATTGTATCAACAACGTCATCTTCTGCTTCATCATCCTGGATTCAAAACTTATGGAGGTTTATATGAACCATCTAAAAACTGGATAAAATGGGGAAAATTATTAGAAGAAAAATGTTTAAATTATCACGGTATTGATAGTATAAAAAACGAAGAAGGTGTAATAAATAACTTCGTTAAAAAAAATTGTGTAATGAGATTCCTAGCATAGCAGAAAAAATTATATACACGCCTATATAAAGCAGCGGACATTTATTAGACTACGATATTTAAATCAAACGCGACAAGAACGTTTGAATAGAAAATTAGAGAAAAAAAGGAGAAATTTAATTAGGTAAGTGAAATTAACATTTTTGCACGTATTTTACAATCCAAATAGCTTACTGCGTAAATATTGTAAATAAAATAATTGTTATTGCATGTATTAATACGCACGCGAAATAATATCGTCTACAGCGAGCGGTTTAGTTTGGGTCACACAACTACGTCACACGAGAAACGAGTTTTTGTCCTCGATTGAGACCACCTTTTATGTATGCACCTTGACAACATAACTATATAAATGCACTGTTTTTATAAAACAAAGTATGATCTTAATAAATGAATGTAGATATAACCATTAACCAGTAAGAGTTATACCACTATCTACAAGAAAGTAAAAAAAAAATGAATAAAAACAATAAGTAATAAAAGACTTAAGAAATAATAAGTAAAACAGCTGACCATATTAGACACAATATGATTGATATTGGGATAACGTTGTTTATTTATTTAATATCAATAGAGATTTCTAGAAAAATTTATTCGACGATTAACGGCTTTATTAATTATTATTACCGCATATGTAGAAACGTATTTACATTAGACACACTAATCAATATGTAGGATAATAAACCACGTGTTATTAGAAGAATAAGGCTCGATTCACACTATAGGTCACACTCCGGTCTAGATCAGGTAAAATATTCTCAAATGAGAAACAACGGTAAGAATTCGCATTATCTCGGTAAAACTCAAGTGTAGTCATGATCAGTTTGAAAATAAATTAGTTTCCGATATTTTTAATTAATGGAATTATTATTAATATAATAAAAGTAAGTATTTAGGTTTTTATACGTCGCTGCACGAAAATTAATGCAGATTTAATTAATTTTTAATTTCTAACAATTATGTTTATATATTTATATATATATATATATATATATATATATATATATATATATATATATATATATATTAATGCGATAGATAGTTCTAGCTTTGTGAGAAATAAATATAAGATCGTAAAAAAAGATATTCAAATATATTTGATATTTACATTTAAATGATTATGTAGTTCGCTAACTATAATTGCTATTTTGCATAAAAAAGTTTCTTTTAATTATTATTATTAAGACTTATTTTACACTATGAAATTAGCAGTTAAGATTTGCGTATTAACAAATTTAGGGCAAATTCGACGCTAAAGATCAAATTACGTTAGGCCATGAAATTTCTGGTAGCGTTCATTCGATTTCAGAGACGTGCAATTCGTTCGCGATCGGCGATAAAGTTGTTATTAATCCGCAGAGGTAAAATTTTTGTTTATTTTAATATTATTATGTCGAATTTTATGAATTTATTAATCTCGATGTGTGTTATTCGCTTCTCCGATTATATGAAGGATTGATTGTCGGGGTATATATATATATATAAAGTTGAATATTACATAATTTATGGATAATATATATTATAAGTCTGAAAGTCAATAAATTATCACACGTCAACGTAACGAAAAGTTTAAAATATTAACATATAGTAATGACTACGAAAAAATGAGAAGTATTAAAACAATTTGTTAAATTGGGAAATAACATAAATTAAAATCTAAAAAAAAAAAAAAAAAAAATGTCACATTACTAGAACAGCTATCTATATTGTTAATTTAACATCTTTAAATAAAGTATATTTTAATCAGTCGTGTTTGTACTTAGTAATATCCACTTTAGCTGCGTAGAATCATAGTTCATAATATTAGATATTCTAATTGTATTGTGCGGAAAGTACACATAGCAGATATTAGATCTACATAACTTGTAACTTATTGAAACGGGCATTCAATACTGAGCACATACGACGAATTAGTGATTTACAAATAATCAGCTTGGTATTGATATCGGTTCTGGTATAGTAGAAAATTTCTTTAAAATGAGTAAACTCTACATATTTCACAAGTTGTATGTACTGTTTAATAGCAGTCTGAATTTTATTTTTTTAATACCTGGAAGCAAGATTCAAATTTTGTCCACGTACTTTACAATATTGAGGGAAAATTCCAACCGCACGAATAATGAAGAATTAAAAAGACATTAATCGCTGGAATAGCGACGGATGAACATATAGACGTGATATTAACACAGGAAACGCATGCTGCCTCATCTTAAGATTTATACAGATTTGTAATATAGGTACATTTCGCAATGCTGAAGCTATATATATATATATATCGTGACAAATCTGAAGATGGGTGTGAAGTGCAATTTTGTAAGAACATCAGACCAAGATTGAGTTTTTATAGCGAGCGCTAACTATAAGTAATGCGTATAAATCTTTAAATAAACACGACGACAATAAGTATTACCTCAGATATATCAACTCCGGCATTTACAGCGGGAGATTTTAACAGCTGGCATATAATAAGAATACACCAAAATGTGTAACCTTAACAGACTTGGCCAAGAGGACGTACATACTCCATTGAAATGATATATTTTCCCTTTTGTAATATCAAACGCGCATATTACTGGAGATCTGTGCTTTGTTACGAACAACTATGATAATTCACTATAATGTTTTTTTTGTGCGTGTTGTTTTTTCCAAATTTGTTACAAACCTAATTTCATTGACAATTGAGAGGAGGTTATAATTAATAATAAAAATGCTTGTTGTTGAAACAATAAAAACTAAAACACGTACTCCATCTGGCAGTAATGTAGAAGTATTTACAATTGTTTCAGTTGTTTTACCTATTCCTGGTTACATATCATTTTTATTACGGTAGAACGCTATATCGAAAACATTTCTTTTTGGCATTTATAAATTTTGCTGTAATATCTGGATGATTTATTTCTATAACCAAAACAGTAAATATTATCTACCTGCTCATCTATACGATACCCGAACGAGCCGCCTCCAGCAGCATATTTCGAAACTATTTATTTGTTCGGACTTTCTGATCGTCTACGTTTCTGCACCATACAGAAATGTTGAAAAAATAAACGTGCGTACAAGTTGAATTTTTGTATTTTTCGTGACGGAGGAATCTTTCCATGTCCGGGTTAGTTTAAACATCGTATTCCGTGCTAGTTGAATTCTTTTCTTGATCTCACCTTCAGACCATCCTTTGATTTCCAACAAGGATCCCAAGTAAACGAACTTTTCCACAGTTTCATAACCAGGAATGGTTTTATGTTTTTCCTTTATTATATTCTTCCGATCAATCACCATTAACTTAATTTTTCCATTGTTTATTTCTAGAGCATTTACTTATATCAATAATCGTCGCATTTTTTCCATATTAGGTGTTATCAATACTATATCGTCAACAAATGGTACATTTGAAATTCCCGATAAAAACATATTTATTCCAATCCTCTAAAAATCTCCTCATTATATGTTCTCCATATAAATTAAACAATATAGGTGAAAGTACACATACCTGTTTTACACCATTTTTTTTTTTTTTTACAGTAAACTCTTCTGACTGTGCACCGAGTTCTAGCTTTACAATATTCTGGTTGTGCTCATATAGCTTTCGAATCAGATGTACAATGTACTTTGAAGCAGCCATCTCCATCAATATTTCCCACAGTTTGCTCCAGATTACATTATCGAAAGACTTTCGATAATCAATAAAATACAGCACTATAGGCATATTGTACTCTCTTGATTTCTCTATTAATTATCTCATATTCAGGATCTATTCCCGCGTTCCTCGTCCTTTAACTAATACAGCTTGTTCTTTAGCAATTTGTTCACTCATTTTTCCGTGGATACGATTGTTAAGGATTCGTAACATTACTTTGCTAGCGTGCGGCAATAGAGAAATTGTTCGATAACTATCACATTTAGTTCTCTTTCCTTGCTTATATACTGAAATATATATAGATTTACACCATTCATGTGGTCATTCTGTAGTTTTCCACAAGGTGTTACATATAGAATGAAGCATCTGTACGCCTATTTATTCAGTATTTTTTAAGGCTTCTGATGGTATTCCGTCAACGCCCTAGGCTTTATTGTTTTTTAAATAATTAATAGCTTCTATGATTTCACATTTTAATATGTCTTGTTCTAGTTCTAATTTTGTCAGTGGTTGTGAGGTTGCCGGTGTTTGTTCATCATCAATCATGATAATATAAAGATTGGCTATTTTATATATATATATATATATATATATATATATATATATATATATATATATATATATATATATATATATATATATATATATATAATGTTTCGCAGGTTTTGCGGTACTTGTATACAATGTAAGAGGGGTTGTTTTGGTCTTTGCGAAACTGGCGGTCTTAAATCCACCAGCGGTATATACAACGAAGGCGGTTGGGCTGAGTATTGTAAGGTTCCGACGTATGCAATTAGTAAACTACCGGCCAATTTGACTCTAGAACAAGGCAAGTATTTTTATTGTGATTATTTTATTTAAAACAGTTATTCTCGACCGAACATTTGAAGCGTTCATATTTGGCATTGTATCAACCAGTTCTTGCCTATGGCATAGCCCAGTGGACTTGTTTTTAGTTCTATGTAACACCTATCGAACGCATACAAAAGTCTACTTGAAAAGTCATATTTTGTACTAAATGATCATTAAGTAACATTTTACGGGTGCGCGAGTTATAAAAGTTGCAAATTTTAGATTTTTTAACGAAAAGCCTGTTTAATTTAATATAGCATTTAGTAAAGACAAAGTTCTGCAAGAATATGTAAAGCAGAAATTCCATTCTTCAATAAAACTCGTATCAGAATGCAGTAAAGGTACGTGGGAGCCCAAAATATATAACAGTTTGCCGAAAGAATTAAAAATTGATTTACCAATCTACAAACGTTTCCGTAGAAAAATATTAATAGCATTTATTCTAAACGATTCGAGAGACTTAGCTTCAATATTACGAGAAGGATCGCTTCGTATTTTTTAAGTTAGTTGATAAAGAAAAAAAAAAAGAAAAAAATTGAAACTGACACTGAGACAAAATTGAAGGAAGCGCTGAAGTTTAAAAATGAGCATTTTACTTTTCTAAATGCTAATCGTCGTATTGTAATTATAATCGTATATATCATTTTATGTACACACACTCTATCTGGAAAAAAAAATGTCTCTTGATCAACCGTACATACGGGAGTCGAAGATATGATAGAGTGTAAGCTTATAGTAGTATCAATATATGGTTTAACGCTACTAGTCTCTTAGCGTTGTTAACTATTGTATTTTGTGTAATATGATTCGGACTATAATAATAATAATAATAATAAAGAAAAAAAATCGTTCTAGTCATCTTTTTAATAAATATTTTAAAATAATATACTTAAATAAATAAAAGTGAAAAAATAGTAGTTTTTTTTTTTTTGGCCGGTTACCATGTACTGCTGTTATGACTGATAGCACCTGAGGGTAAATAAAGTTGATCATATCTATATTTCGGAGAAATTGAATATGTGTTTTGTACTGCAATTGGGTCATCGGTCAAAACCTCTTGTAGTGAATTGCAAAGTGAAATTTTTTGGTCGGTATGCGGAGTATTGTGGACACTGGAGAAATGACAGCATCATTCTCGTATGTGCAATCTAAGCTTTTATTAGTCTTTTAAAATTTGTTTTTGTATATGGTCATGTTTCCGAACCATATATAAGAATCGGAAGTACACGCTGGTTATATAGTTTACGTTTCGGTTTAATCGGTATTTGTTTATTGCGGATATATATAAATTATTTTATACGCAGGTGTGCTTTGCGAACCGTTATCGTGTATAACAAACGGTTTAAATAGATTGTCGCCGTTAGATGTCGGTTCGTCTATATTAATTACCGGTGCCGGAATTATCGGACTTTTATGGAGTTGTACTTTACACGTGTTAGGTCACAGAAATGTCGTCATCTCGGAACCGAATTCAATTCGTCGTGATATATTTCGAAGATTGGGTAAGTGTCAATCTAGAAACTTAAATTATAGTAGAATTATTAATTCGAATAGAGCGGAATGTAGAGAGTGATTTTTAAAAAATAAACAACAAAAAGGTAGTTAAAATTACTAAACTTTTTTTTTTTTTTTTTTTTTAATGAAAAATCGCGAAGCTTTTCGGTTGTTGTAGCGAACAATTCGTGATAAGATTTGAAAAGAACATTTAAATTCATACATAAACAACGGTGAAAAATCATTATTTGGAAAACATTAAAAAATGAAAACGCAAAATCAATAATAGTAACCGAAATTAAAAACTGAACAAAATCATAACACCATTTAATCACTAAAAGTTCTACTACGAGTTTTTGGTCATGTAGTTAGAACCGAAAATCTGTTCGTTCAAGGAGTAGTAGTGGCTGGTAGAAGAGAGCGCGGTCGTGTACCTCTTCGATGATTAGACGCGATTTGCAGGACAACTGTCAGTACTTTCCACGATTGTGTAAATATCGCACGCGAACCGTATTTGTTGGCGCAGCTCGGTCAGCCGTGTGACACAGATCATGGTCACGATACCCCTGCATGGGGTGACACGACTAATTGATGATGATGATATATATATATATATATATATATATATATAATTATTATTCAATTAGATTCACGTGTCGTGTACATTGACAAAGTTAGAGGCACGGTAAGAAAAAAAAGTTAGACGTAAGAATAGAGACCGGGCTGATGAAAGACAGTAATTTAAATTGGACAGAGAAAAAATGTCGTCTATGAAAAAGAGAGGAAGCAAAGTAGGGTTAAGTGACATTCTGAGCGAAGAAAATAAGAGAACTGCTGGTAAAAAAGAGGGATAAGAAGGACGAACGATAGTGTACTATGGACGATTAATGCTTATATCGTACATCGTACTACAAAAATGTGTTGCATTCTGTTTATTTTGCATAAGTGGTTTTATCAGCCTCTTCACAATAACCTACGTCCACCGGTTTAACCTCGTTATTTTTGTTTGCTTCTCCGATTTAATCTTCCTTCATTACATTCTTGTCATGCCTCTTTCACGTTCACTGTTACAGGTACGGTCGACTTCTCATTGCGAGAAACTTTACGTATGAACAGTTAAAAATAAAAGTGATTATCAGCCGAGAAAAATATTTAAAATAATTAGATTTTAAATGGTAAATTAACATGGAAAAAGCGTATTATTCAAAACGGAAAACAGAAATAAAATTGCAGGCATTAAATTATACTCCAGTTTATCATTAGAAAACAAATTTTCATTATATAAAGTAAATTATAAAGCCCGTTTAGATACGTGGTTTAGAGTTGTGGAGTTGATACAAGTATAAATATAATACAGAGGTTCCAGAACAAGGACATAAGACTCTCATCACCTTGGTACGTATCTAACCGTACTTTATATCGATATTAAAAAATATCCTATACGTGAAGAATTAAATCAAACGTGCTATTAAGCAACATATAAACTGTTTGGAAACTCGCACAAATGTACTACCGATCGATTTATTTGTTGACAACGGTCTTAATGTTTGTAGGTTAAAACGCATTCGACCATTTGATCTAACCTAGTTAAATTACAACGGGATTCATCGCTATGGCTATAGAATGGTGATGGTGCTACTTTATGAGTGAATAGAACGTATAGGATGTTATTGACGTCAAAACTTAGACGCGACATAAAGTACGAATAAACGAAGTTTTCTATACTGATCGGAAGATTGAAAAATCAAGGAAGGTTGATGCTTCTGAATAGTTCGGTTGAATAACAATACCTCCAAATGCGGTTTCAAAATTCTTTTATGTGAAAATTTAATCTCTGATAAAATATTTCTAACAGGACTATTGAAATAAAATGCGCCATTTTCGAAAGCGCTTCAAACAAGGTTCCTCCCCGTTGCTACGTCATCGGTTAGTATTTTATTTTAAAAAATAATGCTTTTATTTGGGTATAATATTTTTACATTATTAGCAATGTCTTATTAATGTTTTTATTAAAATTCCGATCGGAATTTAGGAAGTCATTAAAAATTAGCTAAAATAATGATGATTTCATCGGCAGAACTCGATTTCGAATGCTTGGAATGGAGCGATGTGTTACGTCACTATGAAAATAGACACGAACTAGTCGATATTTGCATTGAATGTAGCGGAAATGTGGACGCAATTAACGCGGTATTTCCTTTGTTACGGCCCGGTGGAAAATTGTGCATTTTTGGAGTAGCACCTCCTCAAAGCTCAATTCGGTGAGAAGCGAAATTTCTTCAAACAACATGTTTATATATATATATATATATATATATATATATATATATATATATATATCATATTGGAAACGATATGTTATAGTTCGTACACATTAATGCTTTTATTACATATGCGAGATGCGACCGATTTAAAAATATGTCGTAAAATCGCAATGCGACCATTGAATTTCTGTCCTTTCGACAATGTCGACACTATTGCCTTGATTTTTATTCTTTTGTATCAGTTTTTTCCAGCATGTCAGCTACTAGTTCATGATATCATCTGTGAACAGTCTTCATTCGCCGCTATTTTAGCCATGATTTTCCGCGTTACGTTTTTTTAGGTTTCATTCCAGCTTTATTAATTATCCCAATCATACTTGTATTCAAACTTTGAACGATAAAACTTTTCTTTTACAAATATTTATTACTACGTAAATATATGTTTCGGAATACGTTTGTTATCCATTCTTATTACGCAACAAATACACTTTAGGCGTGACTTCGCTATCTGCTGGTCAACTGGATGGTATTACGAACGCGAATAGCACAAACCTGTTATCGTAAACACTGATATCGAATAATATATATATATATATATAATTTAAAAATTGCATGCATACATATATAAATGTTTGTATGCGTGTATATAGTTTGATCTGACAATTATATAATTTCAGGTTATATCCTTACGAAATTTTCCGAAAACAGCTATCCGTAATAGGCGTAGTGGTAAATACCATGGTTAGTTTTGAAAAAGCCGTTGCTTTGATGGAAGTCATGAGTGACAGGTAATATTTTTTGTTGATCACTTTCTATTTCTATTCAATAATAGACCGAGTGAAATATAATAGCTAAGTAAATTCTATTATCAACTGAAATAAATTATATATATATATATATATATATATATATATATATATATAAAATATCAATCATTATCATCATAGTATTGTTTTGCAGAACAAGGTGTCAAGCCATTTTACGTTATCTTGCGTACAAAAGTGGGCTAGCATTCTAATTATACGTAACAGCGTGTACATATGATGTTATACGGAGTGATGTTCCATATGCCACTGGAATCGAGAACGATCGACCATATATATATATATATATATATATATATATATATATATATATATATATGTATGTATGTATATATAACGTTATTACATTATGTCTGTTTCAATCTACCCTGCTGGGTATAGGGTTTTCTCAAACATTTCCAAAGTTGCATATCTTGTGCTGTGCGAATCCAATTGATTTCGGTTATTTTCACAATGTCGTCTCTTAATCTAGTCATGGGTCTTCCTTGTATGCGACGAAAATTAATCGGCCATCACTTCAATATACGCTTTGACCTCATCTATTATCATCTCTGGCAATATGCTCTGCTCATTTTCATTTTAGTTTAACTGCATCAACTAATTTTGTTTGTTGTTTAATCCAGGCTATGTTCTTATGATCTCGGTATCTAATATTAAGCACGATTTTTTCATACGCCGTTTAAGTTTTTCTAATTCGCCTAATTATTTGTTTTGTAAGACTCCACATATTTCAGTTCCCTAGAACTGGCAGCACACACTGGTTGTATATTCTACTTTTTAATCTATTTGGAATTTATTTATTTTTAAAAGTGTCCCGAATGCAGTCCAGATAAGTTTTATAATTGTCTTTTCGGTGTTTTGTCCGTTCATTAGTGCACTTTTGAACCTTTATTTTTTTCGTTTGTCTTATTTATATATAAGGTTATTGTTTGCGAGTATCATTTCTAATTTTTTTTTAGAGAGTAGTTTGTTTAACTCTGATTATTCGATTAAATTTTTGTTTATACTGATACTTTCAATGTGGGTCGTTATTAGATTAATTTTTAAAAGTTATTACTTAGTTTCTTTGATATAGTTTTATTTTTAGGAACTATATATTCGATGCATATTCCCTCGAGAGTTTTAGCTATAGCGGCTTCGTCGTATTTAAGCCAGTATTTTGTTGCGTCTGGCAATACCTTTTATTGTTTGACAGTTTATCAATATATATTTCTTTATGGGTGGAAACTTTTATGTACAGGTACTTTGATTGTAAATTTATTTATAATCCAGCTCTCAATAATCTATGATCGTTGCTTTAACGTTATTTATCACTCTCCAACATGTTCAATTAAGTGACGCTTACTACATAAAATATAATCAATTTCCTTTTTTCATCGAAAATGTGAACAATATATATATACATATATACATATATACATATATATATATATATATATATATATATATATATATATATATATATATATCTGTATATATATATATATATATATATATATATATATATATATATATATATATATATATATATATAGCGACAGACGGTTTTGTTATTTTTTGTGGAATAACTCAAAAACTACTCGAACAAAATTTTTGAATGAAATTTTATTTAAAAATAGGAAAAGAAGAGATTAGCTTATAATCATTTGTGGGAACACAATATTGTTCAGATGATCGCCACTTACAAACAATACATTCATTCAATCTTTACAAAATTTTTGAAGACTTTTTAGAGCATAGGTCGCTGAATTCTTGAAACTTCTTCAGAAATCCGAGTTTTCAGGTCTTCCAGATCTCGTGAACGTGTTCCGTAAACGCGGCTCTTAGGTATCCTCACAAAAAATTGCGTAACTGAATTCTTTTCGAAACTCTTTACACTGTCATGATATATTCACGCCGAAAATAATGTTCCACGCAAAACGCACGTTCGTTCTCGTTGTATGATCAAAAACGAATCTATCGTGTCTGCACTAAACGCGGAGCACACGGTTTTTGCGTTGTAGCAGTGTTGCCAACTACGCTATTCAAAACCGTCCGTTTTCTCTGGGTCATCTTATATATATATATATATATATATATATATATATATATATATATATATATATATATATATATGGGATTCGGAGCTCTTACCGGAACAGTGCGCATCCACGGGTGGTGGATAGTAGAGTGACCAGTAGATATACTGGCCAGCTGCGAATAACCATGTCGCGAAACAAGTGCGGCTACTGGTGGAAAGTCTCTAGCAGACCATTCCAGTAGTGACAGGGCAAGGGGACACGAAGATGCAGATGGGCAGCTTGAAGAACTGTGCACTAAAAGTGTGCATGATCCTATGACTGCCTCTCTCTCGGTGGGTTAAGATCGCCGTAAAAATCTTACATTGTTACCTCCTCAGTAACGACCAGCTGCCTTGCGGTTAAGGTATTGACCCAAAGGCTAAGGTAGTAAACCCCAACAGAAAAACGAGAAGCAGGATTAATAACCTAATCACCCCTGCTTCTACAGTAATATTACTACATATACAAATTGGAAGAAAATAGCTTTAAATGCGATATATAAATTACAACTAATAAAAATATGGAAATAGTGACAATAATATAGAATAGAAACATTTACAGTAGTAGAAATATTAACCTGGCGGCAGAAAGGGATAAAATGTATCTTCCAAGTTCCTTGGCCAGCACGGAAGATTAGGCCAACATTACCCCAATATGACTGTGAGGAAAAGGAAGGGCCGTAGTAGCCAAGGCCAAAATGGGCAATATGAATTGACTCCTGCTTCCTTACCGCAGAGTCACAGACTATATTATTTCATAAAGAGGATTCCGAATACTATGAAAACGGAGTAGAATTTTTAATAAATAAGCAATGGCATAATAATGTAGTTAGGTATGTTGGTGTTACAGACAGAATTGCATACATAATACTTCTGTTCGGTAAGAACAGCACCTTAAAGAGAGTGCAAATATATGCTCCGACAGAATCACATATAGAGGAGGAACTGGAATGTTTCTATGATGAATTAGAAGAAACGATAAATAAAGGCGGATGCAAAAACACATTGATAATAGACGATTTTAATGCCAAAATTGGGACCCGACAAGACACACAAGAAACATCGGCAAGCATCTACGGAGTAGGTAAAAGAAATAAAAGGGGAGAAATTATGGCAATCTTTCTCGAAAGAAATAAGTGTTACTGCATGAATACATTTTTCAAAAAGAAAGAGAAAAGAAAATGGACCTGCAAGAGTACAAGTTTTGAATACAGGAATGAGGTTTATTATATCATCTCTGATAACTCAAACATATTACAAGACGTTACTAATAATAGAAGTGACCACCGATTAGTTGTAGTAGTATAGTATATTTCAATACAAAATTTTATAAATTATGAAGAATTTATTTGTACATACACATATGCCAAGTATCCTTAAAGTTACACCTTGGGAGTTAAATATAACCAAATGACTTTACAAAACTAAAGAAATAATAAAGAAAATAACTGTAAAATAACAATAGGAAAAATTTAAAAAAACAACTTATTAGCTGGTATATTAAATCTATTTTAACTTGTATATAAATAAATAAAAATAAAAAATCGTAATATCTGATCGTATAATGTTACATTAGAAATCGGTGCTTAATATGGCGATGCTTATATTTAGTGTAACGCATGCTGAGATCAAGCATACTATAATCCCCTATTACCTGAATTAAGTTATTGTCATGATACATTTATCATAAAATTTCTTTGATAATTTATAAATATGAGGAATATTTAACGTGGAATGCATGTACTGTATTTTAGTCCATCGAGTAGCACTTAATCATATTCTGCAACACTGGTTTTGCATTACCTGGAGTTTTTTGTAAGTACTAACGGACACTATTAGTTAGAGGTATATTAAAGATCCAGGATATATCACTGTTAAAAAGAGTAAAAAGAAATAAATCAAAATTAGTTGACCCTAATCAATTAATAAAAGATAGAAGCAAATATCCAGAAGAACTAAAATTACAAATATCCGAGAAATTAAGACACTGGAAATAAATAAACAATCTGAACTGATTACTAAAATTATGAAAGAAGCTGCGGTTAAAGTTGGATCATGTACAAAAAAGGTGAATAATAAAATAAGTGATGCGACAAAAGATTTAATGGCACGAAGGAGGAAACTGAAAATGGATAAAGATAAACATCGAACTGAGTGGGCAGAATTGAATAAATTAATTAGAAAACAATTGAGAAGTGATATACGTAAAACTAATACAAAGAAAATTCGCGACATAATTGAGCATAACAGAGGGTCTAAAGTATTCAAGAAATTATTGTCGATGGGAAGTAAGCTGCTGACGAATTTGAAAAATCATGACGGAGATATCCTTACAGACAAAACTGAACTATCCAAATAGGTAGAAATATTCTACGTAGATCTCTATGATATTAAAGTTAAGCCTACAGTAAAAGATAAATTAACAATAAATGAGGATAAGGGAAACCTACCGGATATATCAACAAGTGAAATCAAATACGCTTTGAAGAAAATGAAAAAAAAACAAAGCTAGTGGGCCGGATGGTATAATCCCAGAAATGAATAAAGAAGGAAATGCGGAGATTTTAGATTTGTTGAAAAACGTGTTTAACAAATGTTTAAAAGATAACTCTACCTCGCGATTATGGAATGCAGCAGATGTTATCCTTATACACAAAACGGGTGACACGGCTAGCTTAGAAAATTACAGACCAATTAGCTTATTATCACATATTTACAATTTCTCTATATAAGTATTATTGCGAATCGAATGACGAAACAAATAGATTATCGCCAACGTGCGAGAAGGCGGGCTTTAGATCTGGTTTCAGCACGCATGATTACATTCACACTATGAGGATTTTAATCTCTAAATGCAAGGCATACAACAGGGAATTGCACATGACGTTCATCGATTATCATAAAGCGTTTGATACTGTAGAAACATAGACAGTGTTGAAAGCGCTTGAAGAAAATGGTATAAATGATGAATATATCAACATAATAAAAAATATTTACAATTCGCTAATGATACAAGTACAGCTGGTAGAAAAAACAAGCAAAATACCGTTAAAGACAGGCGTCAGACAAGGAGACACAATACCTCCGAAGTTATTTATAGCAGCCGTATGTTCAAAAACTTGTCTTGGGAGTCTAAAGGTATGAATTTTGATGGGAAGAAAATTAGTCACTTGCGTTTTGCTGACAACATTGTGTTGATTAGTAATAATGTTGGTACCTTACAGGAAATGATAAATGACCTTCATAACTGTTTTAAAAAAGCATGATTAACCATAAATATTAATAAAATGAAGGTCATGACAAATACACCTTAAAAGTTACAAATAAAACTGGATGACCACATACTGGAACAGGTCAGTGAATATATATATATATATATATATATATATATATATATATACCTAGGTCAAATTATTACCACAGAGAAGGAAGCAATGCGTAGGGAAATTAAAAGACGAACACATCTCTCGTGAGTAGCTTTTGGAAAGTTGAGTACCGTCCTCAAAAATAACATATACCTAACAGCTTAAAAAATAAAGTATACAAACAGTGTATCCTTCCAATGCTTACATATGGAACGGAAACATGGAGCCTAACGAAGTATGTCGTTAAGAAACTTGCAGTGACACAGAGAGCTCACGAAATATTAATATTGCGCATCAATATATCAGACCAGAAAAAACCAACACGTGGATAAGACAAATTGTCGGATGTAGTCGGACGTGTAGCGCACTTAAAATGAAATTGAGCAGGTCATATAGGAAGAAGAAACGATGACAGGTGGACGAAGCGAATAACTGAATGGCTTACAAGAGAAAGACGCAGAAGTCGCGGTCGGCCGGATACAAGGTGGCAGGACGATATACAGAAATCAGCCGGTGTGAAATGGATAAACGAAGTCCGTGATCGCTACAGATGGAAAGAAAAGGGGAACGATTACATCCAGCAGTGGATTGATTAAGCGCGTCGTGATCGTGTGATATATATAATACTCATAACGTGTCGGTCAAAAATCTCTAGAACTATTCAATCTCAGAAAAGAGTAATTTTTAGAAATTATACGAGATCCCGGAAAATTGCCGGCATTTTTTTTTCGATTATAACACTTAACGATATTTTAGATTTTGATTTGACAGTTACTGTATGTTCAACGCTTACAGATATTTCGATTACAAAAAATTGGGCATCAACACTTATTCTCTATCGGAATATGCCGATGCCATCAACGATGTTAAGTTGGGAAAATATTCGAAAGCAGTGTTCCGATTGTAAGTTTAGCGATTACCAATATTTATATTGTGTATATTTAAACGGTTTTCACTTGGTACAAATAAAGCTTTCGATTGTATTTGTTGTCGTTCTTAATTTTATATGTGATTACGATAAGCCTTACCATGCCTTATACTAGGTACAAACAGCATAGAATTAAACATAGGTTGTTTGTGTCAATTATTTATATTGTGGTTAATATACGTTATGTGTGCATGTATGTGCATGTATTGTGTATATGTACCTCATATGTTTTCCCCTTTTTACCATATTTGATTTATTTTCTGGCAGGTTTTTGTTTGTTTTTTTTTCCCCCCTGTAACTTAACATTTGTTACGTTAATTTTCTAGATATAGTAAAACTATTTTGAGTTAACTGTTAAGGTATAAGGGGTACTTAACTTTATGAACCTCATTATGCGTGTCTCATTATGAAATAAAACTTCTTTCTTCTTCTTCTTAGTAAATGTGCGATATCGATTAAATAATGTCCGTATTTTCAGACACATACAAAAAAAGAATAAAAAAAGTACTTTAAATATTTACTTCTTCCCACTTTAGGCTTCCTTCTAGATTATACTATACTTATCTTTAATAATATAGTATGAAAATTTAAAAAAAAAATTAAGATCATTAAAATTTTTATCTTTATGAAAAATTACTACTCAAAAATTATATTATTTTCCTTGCTCGAAAGGTTTTTATTAATTGTACCCCACAACCAAACAAACTGGTTAATTGGTAGTTTTGTCAAAATTATCGGTAATTTTTGAAAAAAAAAAAAATACATCGACATTTACATCAAAATTCATGCATATTTTCGGTCAGTATTCTCTCCCATAAATAAAAAATTATTTTTTTACCTATAACAGAAATATTATTTTTAATAATTTTTTAATAACTTAGCAATTTTTAAGGAAAACCACTCGGTATTTTGAAAGAACTCTATAGTTTGTCATGAAATTATTATTTATTTATTTTTTTTTAATAATTTTGGAAAAATTTAAGAAAGTCTGGTGTCCTAAGGGAATTGTAAGGAAATTTTTAACAGTAAGAATGATATAAATTCTTAGTTTAACATTGGAACTTTAAAGTTTGTATTGAATTTTTTATTTTTTAAAAAATGGTCAAAAATAATTTTGGAAAAATTTAAGGAAGCCTGGTTATCTTAAGGGAATTGTAAGAAAGTTTTAAACATTAAGAACGATATAAATACTCAGTTTAACGTTGCAGTAGATAATTACATGTTTGAGTTTGGCATCGCTTCGTAATGATCACGATAAGTATAAATTTCGATTAAGAATTACTTTTAAAATGTATATTATGAATTTAATCGATTTTTATGTTACACGAAAAGTTTTTCACTATTTAGTGTAATTGTTTATGTATAAATTTTCTTCTTCTTATCTGATACTTGTTCGAACAAAGGTCTAAGAAACAGGTACTTCTTTCAGAGTCTAAATTTGATGCTTAAACTTCAAACGCGATTATCTCGAAAAGTTAAAAATGTAGCTTATACCGTTATTCGCGCTAATGTTTCAATTATTACCTCACATAGCAACATTTCTAGGGAAGTTAGCGTCTTTGATTAAAATAAACAGTCTCCTATAGTATCACGTTAGTTTAGCCGCGATCACACCCCCATTAAAATATATATATATATTAATATTGAAAGTTGATACGACGCTAATGGAAATTTCATTATGATTAGCTTTAGTAATAAATTCTTGATTAAAATCATATATATAAATTTTTTGCGTTTTCATATTCTTTCTTTTGCACATGGGCGCACGGCTATCTGTTATTTCGTTCAAATCATCACTGCACAAAGGATGTTTGTGCAAAGAACGATTTCAGCCATCACCACGTCCAGTTGAGCATAGCGAACAGTACGTTCCTTATCTTTGTGAAATTTTTACGAAATCGTGAGTTTATTAAATAAGTGTTCTTTAATTTTCACTTTTTCCTTGCCCCCCCGAGTCACTCAGTTATTTTTTCCTTTTTATTAAAGCATTTCGCGAACTGAATTATTTAGAGACGTATGTATGGTTTCAGGAATTTCTCATGGTGTACAGAGTTCCATTCAAAGTGACGTATTGTACATATACACGAAAAATATTCACTGCGCCAAAAAATCGTTAAAAAAAGAACTACCCGAACTCCAGATAGAGCGGTTTGAATATTGTCTGTAAATAAAGACGATTAAATAAGTTTCAACATATTTCCATCTGTTTTACTCCATTATGCGATGGAAGATACTTGGAACTTTTAAATACCAGAACTTACATTAGGCAGATCTTGTTTGGGAATGATGAAATAAAGCAGAATATTAGTGCTAAAATGAGCGTTGCGACGCACAAAAAATACAACATACAATAATAATATACGTAATTGCAAACAAAGAATAAAAGGAAGCTCAGCGTTATAGGGAATTTAAATGAAATGTTAGATGCAACGGATGGAAATAAATGAATAAATATATATATATATATATATATATATATATATATATATATATATATATATATATAATTATAAAAAAACTTGAAGTAATTTTTCATTAGTACAGCGCTTAAAAATCCCGTTCGGAAAATTAGTTTTGATGTTGGTCATTTACGTAACATAATTGATGAATCAACCGGAACATCAAAAACGCCTGGTCACTATGAGATACCTGTTGATATTTGAAAAAATACCGAATTAAAGGATGCAACAATTTCTTGGTTGGCCGAATACTTCAATATAGTAATGGTTGCGGGGAGAAGAGAGGTAAACCTAATATCTGAAGTGTATCACTATTCGAATTTTAAATAACAAAGGAGATCCGGCGGATTATTGCAACTATCACCTGATAAGATTATTGGCAGTATCGTTCAGGATATTAGAACGGGTGATAGATGAAAACTTACGACCGTGCTTCACTTCAATTAATTGATACATTCTTCGAGATTATGGATCTGTCAAAGAATTGGTAAAATAGGAGCAATTATTATATATAGACGGGACGAGTGAGGTAAAATGTACAACGCAAGAATCCAATAATTTCCTTGTGGCAAACAGGGGTTCATCAGGATTCCGCGCTGTCGCTACTATTGTTCGATATAGTTGTGGACATATTTACTGGGAATATAGAGACAACTGCGTCTCTGACACAGTGAATACGGATGATTTCATATTAAGTTCTGGTCAGAAGTATATAGTTTGGAATAAAGTACTCGTAGACATATGATACAATCAACTGTAAAAAATTGGGCTTGAAATCAATTTTAAGAAAACAGAATACATGACAACGGACATAAATTTAACTGGATCTATCAGCACCAGGGAGAAGACAGATAATATAGACAAATATTTTCAAATATCACGATTCCTGCGTACAAGCAAATAACGGTATATATGATGCAGTTCGTAACCGAATAAATTGAACTAGATGAAAGTGAAGTCAATGTCGGTGTGCTATGCGATAAAGGTGTTCTTATTTGACTGAAGCCGAAAATTTACTAAACTGTCGTGCGCTCAGTGGAGAAATGAACAAACTTGATATATGATAGACGTATGTTATAATGGACATTAGCTGTCCGGTTATTTGGTCGAATTAGAAATGAGAACATACACGCAGCAATGAGTGTGAACACTCGTTACTAATAAACAGCGTTGTATGTAAGATTGTACAGGTGCCTAATGCGAACCTAGGGGAATGAAAGAAACTTATTATTTTCTTAGCACCTGATCGTCCAAAATGAAGATAGAAGAAAGTGATCACAGCTGATTTAAAAAAAAGTGCTGACATTTGATCCAAGCCTGGTATCTGATCTTACATTTCAGAAGTGTTCCACAATCATAGCAGTCAGTGGGAAAATGATTTTGAAGGAGTAAAAGATTATTAACCGTTTATATTTTCTTTCAATTTAGTCATATTTTTTATTACGTTCAAATGAGAAAAAATTACACATCTGAGTTATAATCCATAATATTTATTTATCGATTGTTGCTGTTCACAATTTGTGGTCATTATTTGGTGTTTTATTTACTTTTTCCGCAAAACTTTACCATTCGAAATCAAATCA
Source organism: Coronaproctus castanopsis (assembly GCA_032883995.1). NCBI lineage: Eukaryota > Metazoa > Arthropoda > Insecta > Hemiptera > Monophlebidae > Coronaproctus > Coronaproctus castanopsis. The sequence continues at coordinate 7,227,529 of CM065054.1, forward strand.
TGGTGGAACCTCCCGCATAGGGTGTGATTTATGAAAAGTAAAGTGTTGTTAAAGAATTCCCCGAGGGAAGGATAGAGGAATTTTAATTACATATCACTCATTAATATTGAAAGATGATAGAAATTTCTTAGCTGCATTTATCATTGCTAAAATTATTACGATTTGTAAATTTTAAGCTGATGGAGCTTATCCATTAAAAAAATTAGTTAAGAAAAATATCTTAAACGAAGATTATAAGACGTAAATAAACAATCGTTTATGTAAATCTAAAAGTGTTAAATGCACTTTTAATACGATGACAAAAATTTAAAGTTTTATTTAACACAATGCATCGTCGAAATTGACTATAAATTATATTGTTGAACCAATATTTTGCATAATTTTATTAGGCAAGAAGATACATTGTATCAAATTCTGCATGAAAAGGATGATTATACGCAAGTAACTAAACAAAAAGAAACCGTCTGACTAAATATTTTTCACTCTATAAGATGCTTTACTATGGTAATTGAACCGTTAATGATTTACTCATTTATTTGCTTTCCTATATCCTACACAAGTCAATATTGTTTACATTATTACTTACGATAGTTTAATAAAAAAGAAAATATATTTTGGTAAACATTGGTATTGTAATATTATAATAAATATATTATATATAAAAAGGAAACACCAAAACAATTATTTGATGGCAATAATATTGTGTTCTTTAAAATCTCGAAGAAAGATTAATCAAAAATGTGTTCATCGATGGGAAAGGTTGGATTTATTTCAAATATCGATGTGAAATTAGGTTGAGTGAGCCGTAGACCTAAAACCATATATCACACATGTTAAATATGAGCTATATGAAAATAAGTATTTTAAAATATTTAAAAAAAAAACCTTTTGCAATGTTCAAACAACAAAAAAGTATATTCTTAATAATGAAATTTACTGATAAATTTTTATACCGAATGAAAACTTTCATCTAAAAACTTTGTAACCATGTACCAGAGAGCTATATATTTTTATGTTGTTGATGGTGATTTAAATTTAAACATCTGGCTGTTCTACGTTATTGTGTTCATTAATTATAAGTGATGTTTTTGATTTACTATACAAGTAAATGTTAAAATTTTAAATTGTAATACAAATTTATTACTAATAGAATTAAAAAGCATGGGGAGTGAGTATATTTTATTTACGAAAATTATTGTTAATATCGTAATATGAATACGAACCGATACATGTGTAATTTAGATTAATAATACTTTAAATAAAAAATTGGATAAATTAAGCGTTGAAACCATATACATATGTGCACACTGATATACACATGCGTAACAATCATTTCAAACTAGATTGTAACTAATGTACTGTTAAAGGTTTAATGATTTAAAGGTAAATATAATATTCAGTTGTATTTTAGTTTAAATTCTTTAATTGATGTTGAAAATATTTTCTAAGGGGAAAGAAATACATCTACCTTTGGAAACTTCAAAACGGCTAAAAATTTGAAAAACAGGAAACTTCGTTTTAAATGGTACAAGAAAGATTGCCAAGCGGATGATGCATCAAAAAAATGTAGTATGTGAGTATTCGCTTTAAAATTCATTTAAATGAATGTTCAAATGTTTTATTTCAAATTGCATTTGATATAATTGAGTAAGTATAAAGTTTTTAGTTAAACTTGTAATATGTTTAGTTGAATTTGGCATTTGATATCTGTTTCTTTTTCAATCATTTAAAGAAAATGCAAAGATAATAAAAACCTATACATCGTGAGTTTCGTATAAATAATAAATATTAACTTATTTGTTATAATTTGCGACGTAAAAATTAAACATTCATTTGTCATCTGTAAAAAATAAAATATTTCTTGTGCAAAACTTTTTCATCTCTTATAGTCTGATTCAGCATGAGATTATTTTTTTGTTTCTGTTTCTGTTTAGCACGCCATATAAAGATTTTAGAAGTAAATCGAACTTCTGTTCAAGCTCCATGTTTTTCAAAGTTATTGTAAGTATATATATTGTCATCTAAATAACTGATTTATAATTTATTGCTAGCAGCAATTTTGTTCGTTAAATTTATTTGTATCATTCGTTTATTAACCCAAAACGATACTTATTATATACAAACGTATTAGCATTCCTATAAAATAATTATATTTGAATTAATAATGATTGTCGTTATATTTATTTTTAGTTAGCCAATGGAAATAAGTATAATAAACAGGATTTATTTAGCAGATTACAGATGTATCTGGGAATTGTCACACTTGAACCAATATGTGTATGTATTATTAAAATATTTTTAAATTGTGTGCTCTAAACAAACGAATGTATGTGTACGGTAGTCTATTTTTTATGTGTGTGTGTACGGTAGTTTATTTTTTATGTGTGTGTACGTTAGTCTATTTTTTTTTTATGTGTGTTATAACACAATTATACTTAAGTATTATTTCTACTTACCATATAAAATTATGAATATTCAATAACAAATTTAATTCTTTTTTAAATTAGCCTAATGTTGAAGAAGCTGATTTATCGTTTTACGTAGATAATGAGACAATAGCTCAAGCATTGAAAAATGCAAATTTCAAAATAGAACTAGCGGATGGGTGGAAGGTATGTATTTATTGTGTCAAGTTATATAATACACTCATTTTTAAAAAATTGCTACGCTTCTATTTTTAGTAAACGTATTTTTTTCTTTATTGGTTGTATTTTCTAATAATTCATAATTTATATTTTTGGTCTTGTAACAAATTCTTTTTTTGTTATAAAATAATATAGAACTGTGCATTGGACTTAATTATTTCTTGAGAAAAGTAAATTTGGAATTATTCGTATTGTGTATTTAAATAAGTTTTCTATATATGTGTAAAGCGGTTATTTTTATTACATATATTCATACTGATTTGTTAAACAACATTTATAGATAAAATAAAGATCGTGAAATGTTTACTGTTTCTTCTTATCGTGTCGTTTAGGTTACATCTTTTTTCTCATCTAACAATCTAAATTGTCTTGCCCGATATTCCATTTATATTAGTCGTATGTTCCGTCCTGCGTCGCAATGGTAACAATAAGAATGCTAGTAGGAGGCCTGAATTTTTTACCATGCCAACATTCATAATTTTCAATTATACTATGCGTTTTTTCTGTCACAGTTCTTATTCTATTTAAGGTTTTCCATATTGCCCATGACAATTCCGTGTTCGTTTGATTGCTCCTATAGTAGTTTCAATCTCTTCCAGTCTTCGTTTCAGTAATTTCATCCTTGTAATTTTCAACATTTACGTCAAATCGTGTTTACTGTTTTAAAATAGTTACGGAACCAGTGGCTTTAAAAACAAAACTGTTACAATTTCTGTAAATAAAACCACAGTTGATAAACATAAATGCCAAACCTCCCCCAATCAGAGTATTAAACACTTTAAACGAACTTAACTGAAAGGCGTAGAAATACTAAGAGTTATTAATGTACCAAGAAACAAAACTAATATAGATCTTTAAACCATCCCAAAAGAACAGTGAAATATTTACGATCAGACGTATATTGAATATAGTTGTTGTAGATGAGATAAACAAGTGGTATTCAGCAGCTCAATGTAAAAGGTGTCAGCTCTTTAGACATACTGCTAATTATTGCAGTTTACCTACACGGTATGTAAAATGTACTGGTAGGCATGGCTCTAAAACATGCACTAAAGATGTAACAGTACCAGCGAAATGCGCTTTACGCGATAGTAATCATCCGGCAATAGTCAAGAAGACCAATATTGTAATAGTCACTTCCCCGCATCGTATGAAAGCGAGTAACTATACTCCCTTCTCATCAAACAGTACCTCTTCCAGGTCAAACATAGATACAAATCAAAGATCTTATGTCGATGTTGTTAAGACGGCCGACATATATATTAATGATGAACCATTGGGGGGGGCAATGTTAGAGAAACTAATAATTGTAACGATGTGTCGCTAACACTAATCTCGTTTTGAAATGAGTTTAAATCTATGATGAGCCTTTTACTAGATCTATGAACGAAGTTATCGATAAACTATCGTTATAATGCATGATAACACGAAAACTATTACGCACCATTTCCTTGTGATTATGATGTGGAATGTAAATGGTATCTTGCAAAAATGGAATGAACTTGAAATCTTCCTTAATCAAAATGTTGTCTATGTTACCTTAATCAGTGAAACGCATTTCATACACGAGCAAAGTTATAAAATGAAAGGGTATACTGTATATACGGCCCATCATCTATACACATTGGCGGTATTATGATGATGGTAAAGAACTCGTACACGCAATTTAAAAACTTTTCACACAGTACTTACCCATACCAAGTAGTAGCTGTAAATATAGAAATGAACCGAAATGATCTTATAATAGTTGCGTTGTATTGTCATTCGGGCTTTCAAATACCACACGTAGAATACAATGTTAAGTATAGTTCAAAACGAATTTTCTCATATCGAAACAGAATTAATTAACGTTTTCTGGAAGTCAAATGTGCAATTTTTATTAATGTTAATTAAAATTATGATTGCGAAAAGTGTTGTTTAGTTTCGCTATGATATTAAAGTGTTAATGTTGTTGACTAAAATATAATGTTTTACTATTTGTTAATTACATATTGTAAATTGATATTTAATATTTTAAGATTTTGTTGATAATTTCTAATTATGATCATATTCATGTAGAAAATCTTTTTTGCATTGCTGTTAAGCGAAATATAAATACTTATCACTAGTATTTTTCGTTGCATAGGTTTATATTACTCCTTTATAAAATAAGAAGCGCATGTAAATACTAGGAACTAGGCAATACGTTGTTTTTCGTTTTTTGGCGGTGGGGGTAAATTAGTTTACTATACAGTAGTTTTATTGTGTTTATTAAAGCATTTATATACGGAGAGATGGTATTCGCATAATACTTTCAACATTCGGAATATGGAATATACGCCGTCTCCATTAAGTAAAATGAATAAGAATATTAGAAGCAGATATTTGAATCGAATATTTTTGACTATTCATTGTAAACAGATATAATTAGTGTAGAAAACATTGAATACTTTTCATTTCTGCTTGAAAACGATGTATTTTTTTCTGTTCAGCTACAGATCAAAGTTACCACGTACAAAATGCCAGAAACAGACCTTGATCAGAATTTAAAACAGAAAGTGGAACGTGTAGTAACCAAACGATATCAAGCGTACTCAAATACATTAGACCTTTCAAAATTTCATATGGATCCAGGTATTTTTGTTATATTACACTATATTATTAATATAGATACGTTCTCGTCTTGTAATTGCATTGAATTTTGTTAATCAAAGATATGTAGCGCCGTCAAGTATAAATAATTAACAAAGGTGTTCGTAAAAAGCGCAACTAGTTAATAATAATGAAATTTATTTGTATTTTAAAAGTTATGAATTTGACCTAAAATGTGTTAAATTTTGTAATGTATCAGTATTATGTAAGTTCAAAAATACTATATGTTGTCAATGAATCCATCGTTAGTACATACTATTATACATTTGTTTGTTTCTTATAGTTAAACCGGAATAATATGTTGTAATTTTGCGAATTACAACATATTTTGTATTTTATTTTTAACACACACACACACACATTTATATAAAATTATCATTGGATGTTTAAAACTTCACTATAGTAGATAATATAATAATATAGAAAATTAGACGAAATAAATTTGGCCATTATATTATATTATTTGATAATTAATAAATAAATAACTGTGATTTTTCATAGATCAAATTAAGTTTTTAAATTTATTCTGTTTTATATATACATATATGTATGTATGTATATTTACTAGAGTGCTCGACGGTCGAGAGTTCGAAACCAACTCGCGACTTAGAAAGTTTTTCATCATTACGTAATTCCTAATTATCACGAAGAAGATAGCGGCACCCACTCCGTAAAACATCATACGCGCACGCATCTGCGTTGTATATAGTTAGTACCTTGAATTCTAGGCCATTTTTACGTAAAAATAAACGTACAACGGCCTAGTCACGACGTTCGGCAATGAACAATACGACGATAATGATGAATGTGCGTGTTTCGAAAGTCCTTCAGTGTTAAATAGGACGCTATTCAATTATTTTGATTTCATTAAGGTGGGTGATAATTACAGAAATATATGCTGAAATGTTTCAGATTTTTCAGAGGATAGCTTATTTTTACCCCTCGCTAAAACATCGGTGTTGTTGACTGTATTGCAAACGATCACTCAAAATATTCCTAGCATAGGAAAGATAATCTTGTCACATAATAAATTGAAATCAGTCGAATCTTTGTCGGTTATGGCATACTTTACTAAAGAACTGAAGGTGCTGGATTTATCTTATAATGAAGTAAGAATCTTTTTTGGTACGTTTTTAACACGCTTCTGTAATAAATGTATTTTTATTAATCGAACAGATTAAAAATAAAAAACATCGATTCCAGTTTTCGACTATCAGTCATCCGAAATACTCGTAATATCTTAATCGCATTATATGAACGACCTCAGAACGTCATATCAATTTTATAACCATAATTGCGTGTACTCCAAACGTATGTTTTTACAAATTTCTTTCGGACGTCTATACTAGATTGTTCTTCGT